>CATNUY010000075.1:882500-962500 GCA_951217065.1 Baccha elongata
CAACAACAACAACAACAACAACAACAACAACAACAACAACAACAACAACAACAACAACAACAACAACAACAACAACAACAACAACAACAACAACAACAACAACAACAACAACAACAACAACAACAACAACAACAACAACAACAACAACAACAACAACAACAACAACAACAACAACAACAACAACAACAACAACAACAACAACAACAACAACAACAACAACAACAACAACAACAACAACAACAACAACAACAACAACAACAACAACAACAACAACAACAACAACAACAACAACAACAACAACAACAACAACAACAACAACAACAACAACAACAACAACAACAACAACAACAACAACAACAACAACAACAACAACAACAACAACAACAACAACAACAACAACAACAACAACAACAACAACAACAACAACAACAACAACAACAACAACAACAACAACAACAACAACAACAACAACAACAACAACAACAACAACAACAACAACAACAACAACAACAACAACAACAACAACAACAACAACAACAACAACAACAACAACAACAACAACAACAACAACAACAACAACAACAACAACAACAACAACAACAACAACAACAACAACAACAACAACAACAACAACAACAACAACAACAACAACAACAACAACAACAACAACAACAACAACAACAACAACAACAACAACAACAACAACAACAACAACAACAACAACAACAACAACAACAACAACAACAACAACAACAACAACAACAACAACAACAACAACAACAACAACAACAACAACAACAACAACAACAACAACAACAACAACAACAACAACAACAACAACAACAACAACAACAACAACAACAACAACAACAACAACAACAACAACAACAACAACAACAACAACAACAACAACAACAACAACAACAACAACAACAACAACAACAACAACAACAACAACAACAACAACAACAACAACAACAACAACAACAACAACAACAACAACAACAACAACAACAACAACAACAACAACAACAACAACAACAACAACAACAACAACAACAACAACAACAACAACAACAACAACAACAACAACAACAACAACAACAACAACAACAACAACAACAACAACAACAACAACAACAACAACAACAACAACAACAACAACAACAACAACAACAACAACAACAACAACAACAACAACAACAACAACAACAACAACAACAACAACAACAACAACAACAACAACAACAACAACAACAACAACAACAACAACAACAACAACAACAACAACAACAACAACAACAACAACAACAACAACAACAACAACAACAACAACAACAACAACAACAACAACAACAACAACAACAACAACAACAACAACAACAACAACAACAACAACAACAACAACAACAACAACAACAACAACAACAACAACAACAACAACAACAACAACAACAACAACAACAACAACAACAACAACAACAACAACAACAACAACAACAACAACAACAACAACAACAACAACAACAACAACAACAACAACAACAACAACAACAACAACAACAACAACAACAACAACAACAACAACAACAACAACAACAACAACAACAACAACAACAACAACAACAACAACAACAACAACAACAACAACAACAACAACAACAACAACAACAACAACAACAACAACAACAACAACAACAACAACAACAACAACAACAACAACAACAACAACAACAACAACAACAACAACAACAACAACAACAACAACAACAACAACAACAACAACAACAACAACAACAACAACAACAACAACAACAACAACAACAACAACAACAACAACAACAACAACAACAACAACAACAACAACAACAACAACAACAACAACAACAACAACAACAACAACAACAACAACAACAACAACAACAACAACAACAACAACAACAACAACAACAACAACAACAACAACAACAACAACAACAACAACAACAACAACAACAACAACAACAACAACAACAACAACAACAACAACAACAACAACAACAACAACAACAACAACAACAACAACAACAACAACAACAACAACAACAACAACAACAACAACAACAACAACAACAACAACAACAACAACAACAACAACAACAACAACAACAACAACAACAACAACAACAACAACAACAACAACAACAACAACAACAACAACAACAACAACAACAACAACAACAACAACAACAACAACAACAACAACAACAACAACAACAACAACAACAACAACAACAACAACAACAACAACAACAACAACAACAACAACAACAACAACAACAACAACAACAACAACAACAACAACAACAACAACAACAACAACAACAACAACAACAACAACAACAACAACAACAACAACAACAACAACAACAACAACAACAACAACAACAACAACAACAACAACAACAACAACAACAACAACAACAACAACAACAACAACAACAACAACAACAACAACAACAACAACAACAACAACAACAACAACAACAACAACAACAACAACAACAACAACAACAACAACAACAACAACAACAACAACAACAACAACAACAACAACAACAACAACAACAACAACAACAACAACAACAACAACAACAACAACAACAACAACAACAACAACAACAACAACAACAACAACAACAACAACAACAACAACAACAACAACAACAACAACAACAACAACAACAACA
The DNA here is from genome assembly GCA_951217065.1 of Baccha elongata. Taxonomy (NCBI): domain Eukaryota; kingdom Metazoa; phylum Arthropoda; class Insecta; order Diptera; family Syrphidae; genus Baccha; species Baccha elongata. Next base: position 885,230 of record CATNUY010000075.1, read on the forward strand.
ACAACAACAACAACAACAACAACAACAACAACAACAACAACAACAACAACAACAACAACAACAACAACAACAACAACAACAACAACAACAACAACAACAACAACAACAACAACAACAACAACAACAACAACAACAACAACAACAACAACAACAACAACAACAACAACAACAACAACAACAACAACAACAACAACAACAACAACAACAACAACAACAACAACAACAACAACAACAACAACAACAACAACAACAACAACAACAACAACAACAACAACAACAACAACAACAACAACAACAACAACAACAACAACAACAACAACAACAACAACAACAACAACAACAACAACAACAACAACAACAACAACAACAACAACAACAACAACAACAACAACAACAACAACAACAACAACAACAACAACAACAACAACAACAACAACAACAACAACAACAACAACAACAACAACAACAACAACAACAACAACAACAACAACAACAACAACAACAACAACAACAACAACAACAACAACAACAACAACAACAACAACAACAACAACAACAACAACAACAACAACAACAACAACAACAACAACAACAACAACAACAACAACAACAACAACAACAACAACAACAACAACAACAACAACAACAACAACAACAACAACAACAACAACAACAACAACAACAACAACAACAACAACAACAACAACAACAACAACAACAACAACAACAACAACAACAACAACAACAACAACAACAACAACAACAACAACAACAACAACAACAACAACAACAACAACAACAACAACAACAACAACAACAACAACAACAACAACAACAACAACAACAACAACAACAACAACAACAACAACAACAACAACAACAACAACAACAACAACAACAACAACAACAACAACAACAACAACAACAACAACAACAACAACAACAACAACAACAACAACAACAACAACAACAACAACAACAACAACAACAACAACAACAACAACAACAACAACAACAACAACAACAACAACAACAACAACAACAACAACAACAACAACAACAACAACAACAACAACAACAACAACAACAACAACAACAACAACAACAACAACAACAACAACAACAACAACAACAACAACAACAACAACAACAACAACAACAACAACAACAACAACAACAACAACAACAACAACAACAACAACAACAACAACAACAACAACAACAACAACAACAACAACAACAACAACAACAACAACAACAACAACAACAACAACAACAACAACAACAACAACAACAACAACAACAACAACAACAACAACAACAACAACAACAACAACAACAACAACAACAACAACAACAACAACAACAACAACAACAACAACAACAACAACAACAACAACAACAACAACAACAACAACAACAACAACAACAACAACAACAACAACAACAACAACAACAACAACAACAACAACAACAACAACAACAACAACAACAACAACAACAACAACAACAACAACAACAACAACAACAACAACAACAACAACAACAACAACAACAACAACAACAACAACAACAACAACAACAACAACAACAACAACAACAACAACAACAACAACAACAACAACAACAACAACAACAACAACAACAACAACAACAACAACAACAACAACAACAACAACAACAACAACAACAACAACAACAACAACAACAACAACAACAACAACAACAACAACAACAACAACAACAACAACAACAACAACAACAACAACAACAACAACAACAACAACAACAACAACAACAACAACAACAACAACAACAACAACAACAACAACAACAACAACAACAACAACAACAACAACAACAACAACAACAACAACAACAACAACAACAACAACAACAACAACAACAACAACAACAACAACAACAACAACAACAACAACAACAACAACAACAACAACAACAACAACAACAACAACAACAACAACAACAACAACAACAACAACAACAACAACAACAACAACAACAACAACAACAACAACAACAACAACAACAACAACAACAACAACAACAACAACAACAACAACAACAACAACAACAACAACAACAACAACAACAACAACAACAACAACAACAACAACAACAACAACAACAACAACAACAACAACAACAACAACAACAACAACAACAACAACAACAACAACAACAACAACAACAACAACAACAACAACAACAACAACAACAACAACAACAACAACAACAACAACAACAACAACAACAACAACAACAACAACAACAACAACAACAACAACAACAACAACAACAACAACAACAACAACAACAACAACAACAACAACAACAACAACAACAACAACAACAACAACAACAACAACAACAACAACAACAACAACAACAACAACAACAACAACAACAACAACAACAACAACAACAACAACAACAACAACAACAACAACAACAACAACAACAACAACAACAACAACAACAACAACAACAACAACAACAACAACAACAACAACAACAACAACAACAACAACAACAACAACAACAACAACAACAACAACAACAACAACAACAACAACAACAACAACAACAACAACAACAACAACAACAACAACAACAACAACAACAACAACAACAACAACAACAACAACAACAACAACAACAACAACAACAACAACAACAACAACAACAACAACAACAACAACAACAACAACAACAACAACAACAACAACAACAACAACAACAACAACAACAACAACAACAACAACAACAACAACAACAACAACAACAACAACAACAACAACAACAACAACAACAACAACAACAACAACAACAACAACAACAACAACAACAACAACAACAACAACAACAACAACAACAACAACAACAACAACAACAACAACAACAACAACAACAACAACAACAACAACAACAACAACAACAACAACAACAACAACAACAACAACAACAACAACAACAACAACAACAACAACAACAACAACAACAACAACAACAACAACAACAACAACAACAACAACAACAACAACAACAACAACAACAACAACAACAACAACAACAACAACAACAACAACAACAACAACAACAACAACAACAACAACAACAACAACAACAACAACAACAACAACAACAACAACAACAACAACAACAACAACAACAACAACAACAACAACAACAACAACAACAACAACAACAACAACAACAACAACAACAACAACAACAACAACAACAACAACAACAACAACAACAACAACAACAACAACAACAACAACAACAACAACAACAACAACAACAACAACAACAACAACAACAACAACAACAACAACAACAACAACAACAACAACAACAACAACAACAACAACAACAACAACAACAACAACAACAACAACAACAACAACAACAACAACAACAACAACAACAACAACAACAACAACAACAACAACAACAACAACAACAACAACAACAACAACAACAACAACAACAACAACAACAACAACAACAACAACAACAACAACAACAACAACAACAACAACAACAACAACAACAACAACAACAACAACAACAACAACAACAACAACAACAACAACAACAACAACAACAACAACAACAACAACAACAACAACAACAACAACAACAACAACAACAACAACAACAACAACAACAACAACAACAACAACAACAACAACAACAACAACAACAACAACAACAACAACAACAACAACAACAACAACAACAACAACAACAACAACAACAACAACAACAACAACAACAACAACAACAACAACAACAACAACAACAACAACAACAACAACAACAACAACAACAACAACAACAACAACAACAACAACAACAACAACAACAACAACAACAACAACAACAACAACAACAACAACAACAACAACAACAACAACAACAACAACAACAACAACAACAACAACAACAACAACAACAACAACAACAACAACAACAACAACAACAACAACAACAACAACAACAACAACAACAACAACAACAACAACAACAACAACAACAACAACAACAACAACAACAACAACAACAACAACAACAACAACAACAACAACAACAACAACAACAACAACAACAACAACAACAACAACAACAACAACAACAACAACAACAACAACAACAACAACAACAACAACAACAACAACAACAACAACAACAACAACAACAACAACAACAACAACAACAACAACAACAACAACAACAACAACAACAACAACAACAACAACAACAACAACAACAACAACAACAACAACAACAACAACAACAACAACAACAACAACAACAACAACAACAACAACAACAACAACAACAACAACAACAACAACAACAACAACAACAACAACAACAACAACAACAACAACAACAACAACAACAACAACAACAACAACAACAACAACAACAACAACAACAACAACAACAACAACAACAACAACAACAACAACAACAACAACAACAACAACAACAACAACAACAACAACAACAACAACAACAACAACAACAACAACAACAACAACAACAACAACAACAACAACAACAACAACAACAACAACAACAACAACAACAACAACAACAACAACAACAACAACAACAACAACAACAACAACAACAACAACAACAACAACAACAACAACAACAACAACAACAACAACAACAACAACAACAACAACAACAACAACAACAACAACAACAACAACAACAACAACAACAACAACAACAACAACAACAACAACAACAACAACAACAACAACAACAACAACAACAACAACAACAACAACAACAACAACAACAACAACAACAACAACAACAACAACAACAACAACAACAACAACAACAACAACAACAACAACAACAACAACAACAACAACAACAACAACAACAACAACAACAACAACAACAACAACAACAACAACAACAACAACAACAACAACAACAACAACAACAACAACAACAACAACAACAACAACAACAACAACAACAACAACAACAACAACAACAACAACAACAACAACAACAACAACAACAACAACAACAACAACAACAACAACAACAACAACAACAACAACAACAACAACAACAACAACAACAACAACAACAACAACAACAACAACAACAACAACAACAACAACAACAACAACAACAACAACAACAACAACAACAACAACAACAACAACAACAACAACAACAACAACAACAACAACAACAACAACAACAACAACAACAACAACAACAACAACAACAACAACAACAACAACAACAACAACAACAACAACAACAACAACAACAACAACAACAACAGCAAAAGCAACCGCTACAACAACAGCAACAACAACAACAACAACAACAACAACAGAAACAACAACAACATCAGCAACAAAAGCAAATACAACAACAAACACAACAACCAATACAGCAACAAAAGACACAGAAGCAACAACAGCAGCAGAAAATACAACAGAAACAACAACCGCAGCAGATACAACAGCAGCAGGCACAACAGCAGCAGTCACAACAGCAGCAGCAACATCAGCAACAGCCACAAGCAAAAAAAGGTAAGGTGCCACCAATTTATACTTATAAAATAGAATTAAAAGATACAATAGAACTATGTAAGTCGGCCATAGGCAATAATTTTATTATTAAAAGATTGAACGCAGACCGACACGCTATTCATTGCTCTTCGGTCGAGCATTATAAAAAAGTCAAAGATCTCTTGTCACAAACGAAGACAGAATTCTACAGTTTCACCCCGAAGGAAGAAAAGCTGCAAACAGTTCTCCTGAAGGGTATAGAATCCTCTACGGATCCGCAGGCGCTCTTAGCTGAGCTCCGTCAAGTGGCGAGCGATGATCTCGATTTTATCGGGGTCAGACCGTTTTCCACAGTTAAGGCCAGACGGGAGAAACGGAATTTACCATTCTTGCTCGTTCAGCTCTCGCCCCAAAGCAAGTTGAGTGGTTTAAGGAGTATAACCGTCCTAAACTACCAAATTGTAAGCTGGAAAAAATTAAATAGGCAGAGAGACATGCTTCAATGCATGAACTGCCAAGGGTACGGCCACGTGGCAGCTAACTGTGGTATGGATCCAGTTTGCGTCAAGTGTGGAGACTCCCACAAGATAGGGGAATGTAAGCTTGGGAAAGATAGGGTCGAAGACAGGACCCTGTTAAAATGTGCACTTTGCCAAGACTCTGGGAACCCCGCAAACTATCGGGGATGTCCGAAGTTTCAGGAAATGAAAAACAACAAAGCCCAAAAGAAAACAGTGGAGGTAAAACACCCAGTAGTACGCCAGACAACAACTGCCGTTAATCCCGGAATTTCTTACGCCCAAATGGCGTCTGAAAAGGGAAACACGAAACAGCCTCAATCACAGGTAGCCAAACAGGTCCAATTGCCTACGGCTCCTGTGCCAGAGGCAGATCTGATGCAGGTGTTGCTGACCATTCATGGTCAGTTAACCGATGTGCAAAAACAGATAAGAGAACAGGCGGCTAGGGTGGATTACCTCTACTCTACTCTGCCGGCAACGCGAAATTGTTAACGGCGCGCTGCCTGAGCGACTCTTTAAGATCCTAGCTGTGAATGTGAATTCGCTGATTAAGACCGAACGTAGAGCAAACCTCTTTGATTTGCTGCAAGACCAAAGTCCTGACGTGTTTATGGCTAGCGAAACTAAGCTAAACCAGAAACACAAACTGACTAATAAAAATTACAATATTATTATTATTATTTATTCAAATCTACGATAATCAATCCACAGGTTTCGCTAAGATAATTAATCATTTTTTTAAAACTAAGACTAAATTTAAAACAAGTTACAAATAAATAATTTTAAGAATTTTGAAGCAAATTTAAAACTAGAGTTTTGAATTGACATCTAGGCAAAAAAACATATAGGCTTTCATAATATATGTTAAATAATTTACAGCAATGGGAAATTGGTTCACGCTGCCCATAATTAGTAGTATGAGGAACCTCAAAAATAAACTGTCTCATCATAAGTGGCCGACTTGGAGCATATACATTTATGTAAGATACTAAATCAGAGCAATCAATATCATTACAGAGTATATCACGAATAAACAAAACACTATACATTCTACGCCTCGAATCAAGAGTTTGCATTCCGAGCAAAAGACATCTGCTATGATAATTTGCATCAGTACTACCAGATAAAGGAAATTCTTTCAATGCAAATCTAAGAAAGTTTTTTTGAGCTCTCTCGATTCTGTCACATAACTTTTTTGAATTTGGGTTCCAAATAATACAATTATACTCGAGTAATGCACGAACAATAGAACAAAACAAAGCTTTTAATGTATACGGATCCTTAAAATCTGTAGAATTTCTTTTGAGAAATCCAAGCATAGAGTTTGATTTGGATACAATATGAGTGACATGGGGCTCAAAGGTAAGTTTATTATCAAAAATAACTCCTAAGTCTTTTATTTCATCAACCCTACACAAATTAGAACCGTTAATGTAATAATCGAAATTTATTGTGTTGAGTTTACGAGAAAACGTTAAGACGGAGCACTTTGATAAATTAAGAAGCAGATCATTTTGCCTACACCAACATTCAAACATATAAATATCTTTTTGAAACTCGAAACAATCATTTAAATTATTAACAACTTTAAAAAACTTTACATCATCTGCAAACATTAGGCATTCTGATGCAGATAAAACAGATGGAAAATCGTTTATAAATAAATCAAACAGAGGTGGGCCAAGATGACTGCCTTCAGGAACGCCTGAATAAACAATTATAGGATAAGATTCAACATCACCTATTTTAACTATCTGCCTTCTACCGCTAAGATAAGACGCAAACCATTTAAGTAAAATTCCATCAAAACCATATGCTTTTAATTTAGCAATTAAAATTTGGTGATTTACTCTACTAAAGGCTTTTACAAAGTCCGTGTACACCACGTCCATTTGACAATGTTTTTCCAATGTATCAAAACATTTTTTCGAAAAACAGGCCAGGTTTGTGGAAGTTGAACGGCCACTAAAAAATCCATGCTGAAAATTTGAAATGTGATTTTTCATAATGCAATACATTTTAGTTTTTACAATTTTATCTAGAATCTTTGGAATAGAAGCTAGCTTGCTTATAGGACGATAGTTTTCTATGTCCTTTTTACTACCAGACTTGAAAATCGGATTGACAAAAGAAATTTTCCAAAACTGAAGTGGCGTACTCAGAGTTTCAGAGCAATGTTTCAAAACTATAGGAAAAATTCCATGGCAATCAGGAAAATTCGATGGAACCAATTCACGAAGAGCAGTTATAACTTCATCTTTTTCCACATAGAAAAAACAACAATCGGTTATTGGCGATAAAAAACCACCATCATAGTTGTTACCAATACTTAAATCTGAAGAATTATATGTTCTCTGAAAATTATCTGCAAACTAATTGACAATTGTTTTAGGATCACTAGATGAAACATTATTGTAGGACATTTTAGATGGAAAACCGGAAGATTTTCTTTTTAAATTAATAAAATTCCAGAAAAGTTTAGGATTACGTTTTAAATTACCTTCAACTGTCTGTACATAATTACTAAAGCAGAACCTAGACAAAAATACATACTCTTTTCGAAGGCGAGAATATAAAGAAAAATCTATTTTACTTTTAGAGATTTGGTATTTTTTTAAAAATCTTACTTTTAGCGTTTTTTACTTCACGCAACCTAGCATTCGACCACGGAGGATGTGAACTCACTTTAGATAAGGATCGTGGTACAGAGAAAACCAATTCTCTTACAAAATCATTTAAAAATATATTGAAATTAGTACTTAAGCTATTGTTAGAATTTACTTGCCAATTTAAATTAAGAAATTTTTCATTTAAATTATTTAAATTATTTGTACTAAATTTATATTTAAACTTATCAATTGTATTAAACGCCTTAAAGTTTTTTAAACAAATGGATTTAATTAAAACTGATAGGGAAACATGGTGAATAGAATTTGAAAACAAAGGAGTGCTTTCAGATACACAAGTTTCGATTTCATCATTTACATAATACCAAGTCAAGTATTCTTTTTAAAGAATTTTGTACAAAGCACACTTGATTTAAATTCAAAGCAAATAGAGAATCAATGAGTTCAAACTCTTTTTCATATGTAAGAACCATTGGCAATACCTTGCTTTCAAATTGCATCCACATAATGTCCTCCAAATTAAAATCTCCAACAACGCAAACCGAATGAAAACTTTTAGAAAAATTGGCAACTACATTTTCAATATTTTTAACATGGAAGCATAAACAGATGTAGAGGAATTAGGTGGTATATAGCTCAAAAATATTAATAATTTGCTTTCGTTGTCTCCTTCGATACAAACGCATATTTGTTCAGTACTGTTGTCATCTGCTGTTGAGTTGTTTAGATTTACGAGATAAGCAAGCAATGGATGTCGAACTACGAGAAGCAAGCCTCCACTTCGTTTGGTCCCAACATTATGACGATCACGACGAAATATAGAAAATTCAGATGTATTTAAAATTTCCTCATTATTGATTTCATTGAACAACCAAGTCTCCACAAATGCAAAAATATCATATTCAGAAGAGTCAACCAATGCAGAAAAGTTTTTGAGTTTGCCTCTTATACCACCCATGTTCTGATAATATATTGATAATGTAGTATTTTTTTCATTTATGTTGGCCCTTGTTGGCCCTGAATTAATTCCATTTGACTCGGTATCTTCACAATCTTCTCGTTTTTTGAACTGTCTCTTGGAATAAATTCCCTCACAACAGTATTTATTGGCCAGTTTGAATCAATAAGTGCTAACTTGGAGCCGTTCATTGGTATTCCTACTTTGAAGTTAACGTACTTCAAATCTGTGGCATGTTTCTTGGCAAGTCTATAACATTTAACACACGATTCACTTAAACCAATTTTTCCAGAAACGTATTTGGATATGCTTTCCTCTGATGTTGACGGTTCGAATTTAGAAACATGGAACCATATATGAGTAACAACAACATCAAGGCCATCAACCACATCTTGCCCATAAACATGCACTCTGTTATGCTTCGGTTTTTGTTTTTGTCCTTGATTTCCTACTGTGGTCCATTCATTATCAGCTACTGGTTTTGCTTGTTCATGAACAATGTTTAGAGTAGGCAAATCATCATTTCTTCGCTCTCTCACTGCAATACCCGAACCAGAAACCACCCCTACAGATGCATTATCAATATTTTCCACAGTGTTCTCTAATTAATCACTAGATGAGTGGGACACTACAGAACTGGAACAAGATGCATTTTTAGCATTGTAAATTGTACATCCGCCGATGTCTCCTTTCTTCTCCTCAGTGCTCGGAGCAATAACATTCGGCGCAACAACATCCAGTATTTTTCTTACGTCTGCGTGAAGTGCATCAACACCACTAATTTTCTGCACAAGCAAATCAACCACCGGAACCAATTCGTTCACCTTATTGTACAAAGTACTTATGGACAATTTAAACTTGGCACATTGATTACAGCGGAACACAATATTTGAATTTTCATCAAGAAATTGCATCACATCAGATACATTTGCACATAGTTTATGAAAAAAGTTTCCACAAAAAAATCAGCAGCTAACACCATCATCATTAATAGGATTTTTACATGCAAAGCACTTTTTATGATTAGCCATTTTTCTTTTTTTTTAATTTTTGTAGTTTAGTCCACTTTTTTGCGATGTAGTAGTGTGTAGTTATATAATTGGTTTCGGTATTAGATATATTTTGAATTCAATGCTATAAAAGTTAAGATATGGTTCTTGTATTCGGTGCTATAAAAAGCTTATTATCCAGATCGAAGTATTGGTTTTATAAAATGGAGTGATGATCAGCTCAAACTCAGTATAAATTTTCCATGTGTATGTAAGGAAATGAGAAAACAAAATTTGCTTTGAGTGTGTTGTTTCTGAAAGCTGCTTTGCAGAACAATACTAAAATCAACTCACCCAGCAAAGGTAAATAATAAATCCTGCAGTCAGTGGAGTCAGTATTCGGCTCTGTGTATGTTGTCGATCTCGCCGTCACGGTGATTACGATGATTCCCTCTCTTTTCCCTTGCAGGTTCGAACAAAGTTGTTGTGGAATGAAACAATTGAAAATTGTATGTAGCTTCCAATTTGCTTCAAGGCAGAACATACACCAAAAATTATCACTCACCAGTGGAAAATAATAACAATAGTTTGAACGGTAGTGGTGAAGAGAAGAAATAGTTTTTTATACAGCTTTTTCACTCAAATTAATTTATGAGGCTTAAAGATTTAAATTACACTTTAGAAAATAGCCTTTTAATTTGTTAACCAATATGAATAATGCCACTAGAGAAAGCTTTTTGTATGCGGATCGATGAGATTAACCATTAAGTTGCACAAAAACAAATTTATTTTGATACTTTATCACTATAAAATTAAATAAACTCAGGAGCTAATTTAGACACAGGCATACAATACAAAGCCAGATTTGCCAGTGAGAAAAAGGGATCGTAAGAAGGGATCGGCCCAACTCCTCTCAAGGGGGTGGGTTCGCAATCTTCATATGAAAGGGCATTAAACATAAAGTTATATATAATAGTGAAGTGCGAAGATTTGGGCTGCTAGAAGCTTGCATCGTTTGCATTCCTCTCCAGCAGGGGAAAAGAATGTACGCAATCGCGGTGTACGCACCTGACGCACCTCAGCCGGCTAATTTTATCGCAGAGCTCGAAAAGCTTTTTGAATGCGTAAGACTGAACTTGGATGAGAATTATTATCTCATGGCAGGGGACTTGAACGCCAAACATGTAGATTGGGGAAATCAAGTACAAAACCCTAGAGGGAACCATCTTTTTTATTGGATGGGTCGATATAGTGTTGAGTGTAGGATCGACCTTCTGGCTACAGATAGACCGTCTTTTCCGAGAAGTGGTAGTTTTCTGAATCTACTCCTGCTTGACTCAAGACTGATAATAACTGACACTGTAGGTCAACATACAAAAAACTGTTTACGAACGATTGAATACGACAGTGACCACTGCGGACTTGCCGCCGTAATACAGCTCCCGAGCGAACTTTTGGAGTTTGATGAGTATGTGCCTGCGCCCTCTTACAATTTCAGTAAGACGCGTTGGCCACGCTTCTCCAACTCCTTGGCAAGAGAAATACGTTCCGATGACATTTCTCTACCAAATGACAGGAACCTGACGAACGTTGAGATCGACAGATACCTGAATCAAATGGACACGACTATAAAACGAACAATGGACAGAACAATCCCAAAATATAAGGAACACGACCCTACTGGTATATACAAGAACGCGACAGTTGACGCACTACACCGACAAAAAAGTGGACTTCTGACTAGGTTGAAACTTCTGTACAGACGTTTTACCGACACACGAGATATGGAGATTAGGACATTGAAGTCGTCGATCAAAAATCTTAATAATCTGATCAGACAAAATTACAGGTTATCTATTAATTCATACTGGGATAACAGAATTCGGGCCGTTAATTCTAGCGACCCTAGTATGTTTCCCCAAATAAATAAGATATTTAGAAGAAATGATCAAAACGAACTTCCATGTCTTAAACTTCAGAGGACAACAGATAACGACGACGTACTAACGATTGCGGGAATATATCCGAAAGCTGCCGTTCTCGATAATAATTTTTTTATAATAGAAGATCCTCAGGAAAAAGAAGAGGCTGGTAGGTGCTGCTTTCCAGCAAGTGTATAAGGTGAATGCTAGCATTTGTCCGAATCATGACCTAGAGAACAGAGCCTTACTGCACAACTTCTACCTTGGAAATAGCATTACGCAATGGCGATCCGAGAATACCCGTTTCACCGGGTTCAATGACGAAAACTTGGCAAACGCCACCATCGCCGAGCAAAATGGACCCAGTTCATTGTTAATTTCGAAGGTAGAGCTTCAGTTAATTTTTCAAACATTAAAGAAAAAGAAATCTGCGGGGGTCGATGGCATACCCAACATTGTTTAACGACATCTCCCTCAGGAAGCAGTAGATATTTATACCACACTGTTCAACAATGCATTGAATAATGCATATTATCCAGTAAGTTGGAAGACAGCTGTGGTCCATCCTCTCCCCAAAAAAGGGAAAGGACAGCTCCAATCCGGCAAATCTTCGGTCGATAAGTCTTCTTCCAAGTGTCAGTAAGGTATTCGAAAAGGTTCTCAATAGAGCTCTGTTCAAGTGGGCTGAGGACAAGAATATTATTCCAGACAATCAGTTTGGCTTTAAGGCGGGGCATGACACTATTCATGCCGCGTCTAAGTTAGTTTCTGATGTTCAATGGAACAAAGCGAAAAATCAATGCACGGGTGCCGTTCTGGTTGATTTAGAGAAGGCTTTCGACACCGTATGGTTAGAGGGTCATTATCTGAAGTTAACTAGACTTGGTAGAAAGTTTGTTGTCAAAAATGGCAATGTAACTTCTACCACAACATTTGATATTAAAAACGGTCTACAGCAAGGAGCTGTGAATTCGCCGATTCTTTTTAGTATTTACACCAGCGATCTGATAGGTAGTCTCACTCATGCAATTGCGTATGCCGATGACCTTGTAGCGTACAGGACCGGTCCAAAAGTTGAAGTCATAAGAATTCTCTTGCAGCGTGACTTCGACAAGATTCAGCGATATACAGAAACTATCCTGTTTAGAACCCCGTTGTCTAGGGCTTCTAGGGATACAAGAAAGAACTGGAGAAATCTAGTGATCGTTGGACCAAGTGGACATCCACTGGCAAGTAAAGATGTGGTAAAGTACCTTGGCATCTGGCTAGATCAGTATCTATATTTCAATCGACATGTAGATGCTGCTCTGACCAGAGCTAGGGGAGCCTTTGGGTTGACAAGACGGTTGTTCTATAGCAGCCGCCTTGACAGCAAAGTAAAGGTGATTTGCTACATGGCCCTTATCCGGCCAATGATTGCCTATGGGTGCCCTGTGTGGTTCAACGTTGCCCCATCTCAAATGGAAAAGATTCGGGTGTTTGAGAGGCAGTGTCTTAGACGCTGCCTTGGATTGCACAGAACACCAGAGTCGGAGTACACACATTACTATGCCAACGAGGTTCTATACAACAGGGCCAATATAAACAGGATAGATAACTTTTTAATCAAGCTGATTCGGGGTCACATTGCAAGAGCGATGACCTCGACCAATGGACTTATTTTTGGGGCTTACTACCCCAATGATGAGTATAGTGAAAGTGTGCGTCTTAACGGTTTCATCCCGCCCGAGACATTCCTCTTTTTAGACAATCGTGGGCTGATACAGGATAGATTGGTGGTTCCGTTAATCTACCACGTCAGCCGTAGGACTGTGGAACGGCGACTTCTTTACGATCGGGACGTCGGCTCAGGGAACGGAGCAGAGCGTCTGCGGTTCAGTAGAGCTGTGCCCCTTCGGGACAGAAAGGACTTAGTTAAGCAAGTCAAAAAATTCTGGTGGTTGGGTGACCAGCGTGGTATTGAAAGTTGACCATATTGTTGCTTCTTTGGCCGACTTACATAGTTCTAAGGTAAAAATAGGTAGAGTAGGTAGAACAGTGACGGTGGAACAAAAAAAAAAAATTGCTGGTGGCTGTTCTAGTTTTTAAGTTGTTTTAAGTAGTTTTAATTAGATATAATGTAGTTTAAATTAGTTTTAATTTAGTTTTAATAAGTTTTATTTAGGTAAAGGGTAGCTTTAAGTTTTATAAAAAATTAAAAAAACAAATGATATAGAAAATGAGTTTTTTTTTAAATAATTTTCTCGTTAGTTTTAAGTTATCATGAGTTCTAATTATAAGTTATTTTCCGTCGAAAGACATTTTTTAAGTAGTCATAGTTTAATTTAGAGCGCCCGCATGGGGCCAGTAAGTTAGTTAAGTTAATATGTAAGCTAGTTGTTTAAGATTTTTTGTCTAGCATTAAGATAGATATAAGGAAATGAAAAAATAAAAATGAATTAAAAATGAAAAAAAAGAGGAGCAGAATTCAGAGTGGAAGGTCGTGGGTTCGATTCTCACCCCGGGCAAGGCCTTTTTAATAATATTTTAACTATGTGTCTGTAAGGCACATTGCCTTTTAAAATGCAACAGGTGTTGCACGACACTAGTTAGAAGGAATAGAAAGATAGGAAATAATTGTTTTGGTACAATGGATAGAGAGCTAGTTGATTTTTATTTTTCATTGCATAACCTCATGGGCGACGTCCAGCATAAGCTAGGAGGTATGCTGAAAAGAAAAAAATGCTTTGTACTCAAGTGAGGATTGAACCTGCACCCTCTGGGTTAACAAGCAATCACTCCATTTCATTTCATTTTTAATTCATTTTTTATTTTTCCATTTTCTTATATCTATCTTAATGCTAGACAAAAAATCTTAAACAACTAGCTTACAGAATAACTTAACTAACTTACTGGCCCCATACGGGCGCTCTAAATTATACTATAACTATATATTAAAAATGCCTTTGGGCGTAAAAACTACTTAAATTAAAATTCAAAATTACTTAAAACTAAACGAGAAAATTTTTTAAAAACTCGTTTTCCAAGACATTTATTTTATTTAAAATCTTAAAACTACCCTTTACCTAAATAAAACTAAATTAACCTAAATAAAACTAAAATATACGTAAATATACGTAATTAACTTAAAACTACTTAAAAATACTTAAAATAACTTAAAACTAGAACAGCCACCCGCAGAAGCAATCACTCCATCCATTGTACCATTGCCTTTTTTAAATTATTTCCATATACATATCCTACATGTCAGAAGAAGGAGAAGGGCACTATGTCAGTGGCGATATAGTGGATCTGACTGACGAAGAAGAGAACGAGCGGATCGAAACACTCACCGAGCAGATTTCTTCGCTCATCGAGTTAGTGGAAGCACTAAAGAAGAAGCAGGAGGTAAGAAGGGAGAAGGAGCGTCAGGCGGCTCTTGAGCAGCGCACCCGTCAACAAGCGCTTCAAGAGCAACTAGAAGCTAGGCAACAGCAGCAGCCTCCTAAACAACAACAACCACTCCCAGTCCAGCAGCAGCAACATTTGACTCAGAAGACACAGCAGCCGCCTCAGCAGCCACAGCATCAGCCTCAGCAGCCTCAACAGCCGCAAGCAAAAAAACAACAACAACAACCACAACAAGAACGACAACAGCAACAACAGCAGACACAGAAGCAGCAACAGCAACAACAACAACAACAACAACAACAACAGCAGCAGACGCAACAGCAGCAGCAACAGCAGCAGTCACAACAACAGAAACAACAGCAGCAGCCACAAGCAAAGCGAGGTAAGGTGCCACCCATTAATACTTTTAAAATGGAAATTAAAGATACCATAGAGATATGTAGGTCGGTTGTTGGCAACAACTTTACTATTAAACGCTTAAATTCAGATAGGCATTCAATTCAGTGTTCGTCTTTGGAGCACTACAAAAAAGTAAGACCTTCTGTCTCAAACTAGAACTGAATTTTATAGTTTCACCCCTAAGGAAGACAAGCTTTAAACAGTCCTCCTGAAGGGTATCGAATCCACTACGGATCCGCAGGCGCTCTTAGCAGAGCTCCGTCAAGTGGCGAGCGACGATCTCGATTTTATCGGGGTCAGACCGTTTACCACAGTCAAAGCCAGACGGGAGAAACGGAAGTTACCATTCTTCCTAGTTCAGCTCTCGCCCCAAAGCAAATTGAGTGGTCTAAGGAATATAACAGTCCTGGATTACCAAGTTGTACGATGGGAAAAATTAAACAAGCAGAAAGACATGCTTCAATGCATGAACTGCCAAGGGTTTGGACACGTTGCAGTTAACTGTGGTATGGACCCAGTCTGCGTTAAATGTGGAGATACCCACAAAACAGGGGAGTGTAAACTCGGCCAAGATAGGGTCACAGATATGACCCAGTTAAAATGTGCGCTCTGCCGAAGCTCCGGGCACCCCGCAAACTATCGGGGATGTCCGAAGTTTCAGGAGATAAAGCAAAACAAAGCCCAAAAGAAAACAGTTGAGGTGAGACGCCCTGAAGTACGCCAGACAACAACTTCCGTCAATCCCGCAATTTTTTACGCCCAAATGGCGTCTGAAAAGGGAAACACGGAACAGCCTCAACCACAGGTAGCCAAACAGGTCCAAGTGCCTACGGCTCCTGTGCCAGAGGCAGATCTGATGCAGGTGTTGCTGACCATTCATGGTCAGTTAACCGATGTGCAAAAACAGATAAGGGAACAGGCGGCTAGGGTGGATTACCTCTACTCTACTCTGCCGGCAACGCGAAATTGTTAACGGCGCGCTGCCTGAGCGACTCTTTAAGATCCTAGCTGTGAATGTGAATTCGCTGATTAAGACCGAACGTAGAGCAAACCTCTTTGATTTGCTGCAAGACCAAAGTCCTGACGTGTTTATGGCTAGCGAAACTAAGCTAAACCAGAAACACAAACTGACTAATAAAAATTACAATATCGTAAGAAGGGATCGGCCCAACTCCTCTCAAGGGGGTGGGGTCGCAATCTTCATACGAAGGGCATTAAACATAAGGTTATATTGTGATGTGCTTTTTGGTCGAGGCTGAGGTAGCTCGTCGGGTCCAGGGTCTGTCCGAGAAAGCACAGTAAAACTTCAGTATTTCTGGATCAAAGGCTCCGATGTCTTAAGTTTATAAATAAATATACCTTTTATTAAGTCATATAAAAATCTAACACGGTATTTCATATAACTCTTTTTCTGTCTTACTCTTAACACGGTATTTCATATAACTTAACCTAACAATAATTCATACTTCTTATACTAACCCTTTACACCTTTAGGGTATCGGCCTAACATAAATAGGGGACCGTTCGATGGAACCCTGTCCAAGCTAGTTCAGACGGAATCTGCGAGGACGAATCACGGAAGCAAATGGAACCACCGTTGGAACCTTGTCCAAGACAAACCTGAAGGATTTACCGAGGAAATAGGACGGAAACACTTTTGGAACCACCGCTGGAACCCAGTCCAAGGTAGTTCTTATGGATCTACCGAGGAAATTTAGACGGAAGCAAGTGGAACCACCGTTGGAACCTTGTCCAAGGCAAACCTGAAGGATTCACCGAGGAAATAAGACGGAAGCACTTTTGGAACCACCGCTGGAACCCAGTCCAAGGTAGTTCTTATGGATCTACCGAGGAAGTTTAGACGGAAGCAAGTGGAACCACCGTTGGAACCTTGTCCAAGGCAAACCTGAAGGATTTACCGAGGAAATAAGACGGAAGCACTTTTGGAACCACCGCTGGAACCCAGTCCAAGGTAGTTCTTATGGATCTACCGAGGAAGTTTAGACGGAAGCAAGTGGAACCACCGTTGGAACCTTGTCCAAGGCCAACCTGAAGGATTTACCGAGGAAATAAGACGGAAGCACTTTTGGAACCACCGCTGGAACCCAGTCCAAGGTAGTTCTTATGGATCTACCGAGGAAGTTTAGACGGAAGCAAGTGGAACCACCGTTGGAACCTTGTCCAAGGCAAACCTGAAGGATTTACCGAGGAAATAAGACGGAAGCTAATAATACCTAAAAATACTTTGAGAAAAAAGAGGAAGGCCGCTATAGCTTGAAAAGCCCGAAGCTGCACCAACCTGTTCACTGTTAGGGTACTACTAAGTTCCCAATCAGCCCGATCTTTTACTGCTCCAAATACACTGGATTGGTATCTCAACACGGGATGCAGAAGACAAATTTCTCATACAACTTCCACCTCTACTTGTAATATTTCCTGGAGTAAGAGAGTGTGAATTGTATGAGAAACAAACAAAAAGTACCTTTTGCTACAAAAGAAGTGAATATAGTATTAATTAGTACTATTCGGCGGTCGGACGGTCTGCAAAAAGGTACTTTGATACGAATGCAGAAAATCGTATCAGAAATGCTGTTTTCTGTCTATTATAATATGTACCGGGGGCGGACGAAATGATATTTAATAAGGGAAAATTGTAACGCTTCGTTACAGTCCCCCCTTTCTTTACAAAAAAAAATTTTTAATTAATTAATAATTTTTTTCAGCGGTTAGCTTAAAATTTAGTTTTAACAACGCTTATATACATATATATTTTTTTTTCTTCTTATTATTATTATATTTTTTGAAACTCAAAATTTTTTCAATTTAATTCAATTTCTTCTTTAAAATAATAATTAAATAATAAATAATCTTCTTCAATTTTTCTTAACCATAATCGTAATTTGTAATTTTTAATTTAATTCATAATATAAATCGACGGCTCGGGTTTAATTGTGATGGACGTCTACTATCTTCTTCAGCCCCTTGTATCTCAGTGTTGCCTGGGTGCCCTTTTTGTTCAAAAATACTGCTACTCGGCCCCATGGCTTATAGATGAAGGAGACTCGGTTTAGGGGGCCTCTTAATATGATCCCCTCGAAAGGATCTACTGGTTTTTTGTCGGCTTGGTAAGCAGGATCTAGGGTAGCGACCTCTTTTATCGACCCCTGGGTTGTGTTGCTTGTGATGGTGGCGGGAGCGACCGATAACTTTGGCAGCATCAGAACTTCGGTCACCACCTCTCGTTTCGGAAAATTATTGATGTTGGGCACCGCCGTCTCGTCTAAACGTATCTGAGCGTCGATAGCGGACCAATCGTAGTTCTCCGGATTTTCGGACGGAGCTGGAACTTGACGGTCGAAACTGGACCAATCAACATCGTCTAGCTTTGGGGCTGGGACCGGATCAGGAACTGGATTCGTAACTAAACGAGCACATACAGCGGGGGCGGATGCTGGGAGCGGTGGCTGTGGGACTGGCGGATCGACTTTTAGTACCGCCCAATTATCATTTGCTTCTCTGCGTTCCTTAATCATTTTGAGAAGACGCTGGTCAACTGATCGATGGGGTACGCTGGCTCTTGTGGGAGCTTGGATGGCAAACGCGCATGTAGCGGGTGGTGGCGCGACGAATGATGGTTTTGGCACTGGTAACTTTGCTTTCGTTGCCTCCCACTTCTCGTCTGCTTCCTTTCGCTGCTGGCGAACCAAGGCAAGACGTGCTTCGGCTGGTGGAGGCGGCTCGATCGCTTTAGCTGTGCTCAGGTCGTGTGTGATGGGAGGCAAGCGACTTGTTCTCTTCTTGGCTCGTACCTCGAAAATCACTGGTTCCGGATCCCGCGGTGGAGGAGCAACCTTGCGGGGTACCGTTCGTTGCCTCAAGAACGGCTTCTCCTCTTTCGCTGGGAGCTGGCGGGGTTTTGAATTCGGTGGTGCACGCTGCGTCCGAGAAAGGTGCAGTCGATTTGAAGCGATACGAATCGGCGAGCGGGACCGACTTGGTCGTCGACGGCTAGACGTCGGTTTCTGTTCTTCCTCGACACTACTATTTTTCCTGTTATTCATTTTTGTAGCTGAGGGCTGGGTTAATCTTTTGTTTACAAATATTTTACTACTCGGCTCGGAGGACAACTGTTGACTGATGAAGTACCCTGGTGCAGTCGATGCTCTTATGCAATTTTGTGGTGAAGACGGAGACGAGTGCTGCTCTGCGGGGTTTCGGGGGTAATACCGTTGTTTAAACGGCTTATCGGTCTTGAGTCGGATTTTATGCGGGGAGACATGCGCTACCCCTCGAATCTCATCGAACAACGGTAACTCAGTAGCAAAAAACTCGTCCAGGTGTTGTTTTTGGGATTCACGTGGGGCTTCTAAAACGACACAAGACGAATCAGGCTTTGCCGTTTGGTGCGTTTTCCTCCCCGTTACTAGGCGTCCTCCCACAAACGATTTAAAGTGCGCCTTATTTAGCACATCCATCCCTATGATGGCCCCTTCATCTAGGCCCGGCAGGTAAGTTATTTCAGCAGATATAGTTTCGCTCCCCAAATGCAACGTCAGGTTGAAATGTTCCGTTGTCATTACGGGATAGCCTTGGAATATTCTGTCACTGGGATTTCCAATTGCCTGAGTTCATTGCGCAAAGCTGGCCCGGCGAAGGTTTTCGTAGAGAACGTATCGAGCAAGGCATCGAAGGTTTTTTCTCCAACT
The DNA here is from genome assembly GCA_951217065.1 of Baccha elongata. Classification (NCBI taxonomy): domain Eukaryota; kingdom Metazoa; phylum Arthropoda; class Insecta; order Diptera; family Syrphidae; genus Baccha; species Baccha elongata. Next base: position 906,333 of record CATNUY010000075.1, read on the forward strand.
TGAATAGGAATGAAGAGCCTCGGATCGCCTCCTGGGGGCGCGTTGACCACAGCAACTGGATTTCTTCGGCAAGGACAATCCCTGGTTAATCTGCCATCTTCTCCGCAGAATGAGCAAAAGAGGGTAAATGGCCTTCTGCAATTTTCCTTTCGGTGGCCCCGCTGTTTACAATTCCAACAATGTGTCTGTCGGTCGTACGGAACACTACATTGTTGGGCGTTCGGTCGGTCGTGTGTCTGGACAGGCGAGGCTCGCGGTACAGGGGTGGCGTTGGGCAACGGGCGGATAGGACGTTCTTCCTGCCTAATGTTTTCATATTCCTCTGCTAATTCTAGCAACTCATCGATGTTGGAAAACTCCCTCCGCTTGATGTAAAGCTTGTATTCTGGTCGTAACTTATCGTACAAGCGATCAGTATTGTCATCTCTGGACAGTTGGGGGTGCTGGCGAATCATGTATTGCATTGACCTGATAAAATCCTTTGCCTTTTCACGTGGTCCTTGCCTCTTTCGCATAATTTCGTCTTCTAGGCGATGGCGATATCGGGCAGGTAAGAACTGCTGCAGGAATGCTCGACGAAAATCTTCCCAGTTCGATATGTCGTCTTTCTTGATTCGCCACCATTCCACCGCTGTTCCGCGAAAGATCTCCGGTATGGTTCGCAAGACGTCGCTTAAAGGGATGTCGTAACATTGAGTTAATTCCTCAATGCGCTCCATAAATTCCAATGCATTGCCAGACGAATCAAATCGAAGGCCCCATTTCCTAACAGTGTTCATAACGTCGGCTTGGTAACTGAGCGTTAATCGGTTAGGAGGCGGGGGTGGATAACATGGGCGTTCCGATGGATCAACGTGGTTGTGGTAAACAGGTGTGACGGAGGTTGCTGGTACTGGAATCGGTACTGGAGTTGAAGCAGGAACTGGTAGAGTTACTGATGTCACGGTAGTTGCTGGTTGCGTAGTGACTGGAATGGTAAAGGACTGAGGTAAAGCCAACTTGGTGTCCTTCCCAAATGCAATTGGTGCGGGAACGGTTAAACCTCCGGTGTCGCCACTCTCATCGTCAGCCGTTTCTCTTTCTTCCACCATGTCTTCCAGCTCGGCGCAGAGATTTTGCGTAGATTTATGCATCCGCAGCTCCTTTAAGTGCAGGCTTAGGCGCTTCCTTAAGGCTTGGACGTTTCCGCTGGTGTCCAAGTTTCGGCTGTGTAATATTTCGGTCAGCTCCGGCTTTTTCAAAAAATAGATGAACCCTAGGTTTTTATAGAGGTTAATCCCTTCCATGTCGCTGAGTTCTTCGCTGTCTGCAGTGGAGCTGGACGTTGCGGAGTTAGATCTGGACGGCGGTGTTTCTTCTGGAGAAAACGGAATCTGGTGGTGCCTTCTAAAGGTTCGTGGAGGATCGTCGAAGTGCTGGTGGAATCGTCTACTGGACCTGCCGGGGATAAACGGTCAATCAGGTCGGTACGGTCGGTGCGGTCGGTGGTGCCTGTAGGAGATGCCAGTTCGGTCGGTGATCGGGTCAAGGTTGAACCCTCAAAAGGTCCCTGCTCGGGCGCCAATTTGTGATGTGCTTTTTGGTCCAGGCTGAGGTAGCTCGTCGGGTCCAGGGTCTGTCCGAAGAAAGCACAGTAAAACTTCGGTATTTCTGGATCAAAAGCTCCGATGTCTTAAGTTTATAAATAAATATACCTTTTATTAAGTCATATAAAAATCTAACACGGTATTTCATACAACTCTTTTTCTGTCTTACTCTTAACACGGTATTTCATATAACTTAACCTAACAATAATTCATACTTCTTATACTAACCCTTTACACCTTTAGGGTATCGGCCTAACATAAATAGGGGACCGTTCGATGGAACCCTGTCCAAGCTAGTTCAGACGGAATCTGCGAGGACGAATCACGGAAGCAAATGGAACCACCGTTGGAACCTTGTCCAAGGCAAACCTGAAGGATTTACCGAGGAAATAGGACGGAAACACTTTTGGAACCACCGCTGGAACCCAGTCCAAGGTAGTTCTTATGGATCTACCGAGCAAATTTAGACGGAAGCAAGTGGAACCACCGTTGGAACCTTGTCCAAGGCAAACCTGAAGGATTCACCGAGGAAATAGGACGGAAGCACTTTTGGAACCACCGCTGGAACCCAGTCCAAGGTAGTTCTTATGGATCTACCGAGGAAGTTTAGACGGAAGCAAGTGGAACCACCGTTGGAACCTTGTCCAAGGCAAACCTGAAGGATTTACCGAGGAAATAAGACGGAAGCACTTTTGGAACCACCGCTGGAACCCAGTCCAAGGTAGTTCTTATGGATCTACCGAGGAAATTTAGACGGAAGCAAGTGGAACCACCGTTGGAACCTTGTCCAAGGCAAACCTGAAGGATTTACCGAGGAAATAAGACGGAAGCACTTTTGGAACCACCGCTGGAACCCAGTCCAAGGTAGTTCTTATGAATCTACCGAGGAAGTTTAGACGGAAGCAAGTGGAACCACCGTTGGAACCTTGTCCAAGGCAAACCTGAAGGATTTACCGAGGAAATAAGACGGAAGCTAATAATACCTAAAAATACTTTGAGAAAAAAGAGGAACGAGGGCTTGAAAAGCCCGAAGCTGCACCAACCTGTTCACTGTTAGGGTACTACTAAGTTCCCAATCAGCCCGATCTTTTACTGCTCCAAATACACTGGATTGGTATCTCAACACGGGATGCAGAAGACAAATTTCTCATACAACTTCCACCTCTACTTGTAATATTTCCTGGAGTAAGAGAGTGTGAATTGTATGAGAAACAAACAAAAAGTACCTTTTGCTACAAAAGAAGTGAATATAGTATTAATTAGTACTATTCGGCGGTCGGACGGTCTGCAAAAAGGTACTTTGATACGAATGCAGAAAATCGTATCAGAAATGCTGTTTTCTGTCTATTATAATATGTACCGGGGGCGGACGAAATGATATTTAATAAGGGAAAATTGTAACGCTTCGTTACAATATATGATAATGAAGTGCGAAGATTCGGGTTGCTAGAAGCCTGCATCGTTTGCATTCCTCTCCAGCAGGGGAAAGGAATGTACGCAATAGCGGTGTACGCACCTGACGCACCTCGGCAAGCTAATTTTATCGCAGAGCTCGAAAAACTTTTCGAATGCTTAAGACTGAACTTGGATGAGAATTATTACCTCATGGCAGGGGACTTAAACGCCAAACATGTAGATTGGGGAAACCAAATACAAAATCCTAGAAGAAACCATCTTTTTAATTGGATGGGTCGATACAGTGTTGAGTGTAGGTTCTGGCTACAGATAGACCGTCATTTCCGAGAAGTGATAGTTTTCTGGACCTTTTAATGCTTGACTCACGACTTGTCATAACTGACACAACAAACCAACAGACAAGAAACTGTTTACGAACAATTGAATACGATAGTGATCACTGCGGACTTGCCACCGTAATACAGCTTCCAAGCGACCTTGTGGAGTTGGATGAGTATGTGCCTGTGCACTCTTACAATTTCAGTAAGACGCGCTGGCCACGCTTCTCCAACGACTTGGCAAGAGAAATACGTTCCGATGACATTTATCCACCAAATGACAGGAACCTGACGAACCTCGAGATCGACGGGTTCCTGACTCAAATGGATACGACTATAAAACGAACAATGGACAGAACAATCCCAAAATATAAGGAACAAGACCCTACTGGTTTATACAAGAACGCGACAATCGACGCACTACACCGACAAAAAAGTGGACTGCTGACTAGATTGAAACTTCTTTACAGACGTTTCACGGACACACGTGATCTGGAGATTAGGACATTGAAGTCGTCGATCAAAAACATTAACGTTCTGATTAGACAAAACTATAGATTATCTATTAATTTATATTGGGATAACAGAATTCGGGCAGTTAATTCTAGCAACCCTAGTATGTTTCCCCAGATAAATAAGATATTTAGAAGAAATAATCAAAACGATCTTCCATGTCTTAAACTCCGGAGGACAACAGATAACGAAGACGTACTAACGATTGCGGGAATTGATCCGGAAGGTGCCGTTTTCGATGATAATTATTATATGATAGAAGATCCTCAGGAAAAGGTAGAGGCTGTAGGTGCTGCTTTCCAGCAAGTGTATAAGGTGAATGCTAGCATTCGTCCGAATCATGACCTGGAGAACAGAGCCTTGCTGCACAATTTCTATCTTGGAAATAACATAACGCAATGGCGATCTGAGAATACTGGTTTCACCGGGTTCAATGACGAAAACTTGGCAAACGCCACCATCGCCGAGCGAAATGGACCCAGTTCATTATTAATTTCGAAGGTAGAACTTCAGTTGATTTTTCAAACATTAAAGAAAAAGAAATCTGCGGGGGTCGATGGTATACCCAACATTGTGTTACGACATCTCCCTGAGGAAGCCATAGACATTTATACCATACTGTTCAATAATGCACTGAATAATGCATATTATCCAGTGAATTGGAAGACAGCTGTGGTCCATCCTCTCCCCAAAAAGGGAAAGGACAGCTCCAATCCGGCAAATCTTCGGTCGATAAGTCTTCTTCCAAGTATCAGTAAGGTATTCGAAAAGATTCTCAATAGAGCTCTGTTCAAGTGGGCTGAGGACAAGAATATTATTCCAGAAAATCAGTTTGGCTTTAAGGCGGTACATGACACTATTCATGCCGCGTCTAAGTTAGTTTCTGATGTTCAATGGAACAAAGCGAAAAAGCAATGCACGGGTGCCGTTCTTGTTGATTTAGAGAAGGCTTTCGACACCGTATGGTTAGAGGGTCTTTATCTGAAATTAACTAGATTTGGCATAAGTAAACCACTGTTATATATGCTTCATGACATGCTCAATGGTAGAAAGTTTGTTGTCAAAAGTGGCAATGTAACTTCCGCCACAACTTTTGATATTAAAAACGGTCTACAGCAAGGAGCTGTGAACTCGCCGATTCTTTTTAGTATTTACACCAGCGATCTGATAGGAAGTCTCACTCATGCGATTGCGTATGCCGATGACCTTGTAGCGTACAGGACGGGTCCAAAAGTTGAAGTAATCAGAATTCTCTTGCAGCGTGACTTCGACAAGATTCAGCGATATTGTGATGACTGGAAGTTAAAAATTAACTTTCAGAAATCAGAAACTATCCTGTTTAGAACCCCTTTGTCTAAGGCTTCTAGGGATACAAGAAAGAACTGGAGAAATCTAGTGATCGTTGGACCAAGTGGACATCAACTGGCAAGTAAAGATGTGGTAAAGTACCTTGGTATCTGGCTAGATCAGTATCTATATTTCAATCGACATATAGATTCTGCTCTGGCTAGAGCTAGGGGAGCGTTTGCTCTGACAAGACGGTTGTTTTATAGCAGCCGCCTTGAAAACAGGGTAAAGGTGATTTGCTACATGGCCCTCATCCGGCCGATGATTGCCTATGGGTGCCCTGTGGGGTTTAACGTTGCCCCATCTCAAATGGAAAAGATTCGGGTGTTTGAGAGGCAGTGTCTTAGGACCTGTCTTGGATTACACAGAACACCAGAGTCGGAGTACAAACATTATTATGCCAACGAGGTCTTATACAACGGGGCCAATATAAACAGGATAGATAACTTTTTAATTAAGCTGATTCGGGGTCACATTTCAAGAGCGATGACCTCAGCCAATGGACTTATTTTCGGGGCTTACTACCACAATGAAGAATATAATGAGAGCGTTTGTCTTAACGGTTTCATTCCGCCCGAGACATTCCTCTATTTAGACAGTCGGGGGCTGATACAGGATAGATTGGCGGTTCCGTTAATCTACCACGTCGGCCGTAGAACTATGGATCGGCGAATCCTGTATGGTCGAGACGTCGGCTCTGGGAACGGAGTAGAGCGTCAGCGATTCAGTAGAGCTGTGCCCCTTCGGGACAAAAAGGACTTGAATAAGCAAGTTAATAAATACTGGTGGTTGGGTGACCACCTTGATATTGATGGTTAGTCAAAGTTGTTGCCTTGGCCGACCTACGTATTTCTAAGGTATATATATGTCAATATATGCATATTTATAAGCGTGTGGGCATATGCATAGGCTGCTGCGAAAAAAAAAATGCTGCTGGTGGCTGTTCTAGTTTTAAGTTATTTTAAGTATTTTAAGTAGTTTTAAGTAATTTACGTATATTTACGTATATTTTAGTTTTATTTAGGTTGATTTAGTTTTATTTAGGTAAAGGGTAGTTTTAAGTTTTTTATATAAAATAAATGTCTTGAAAAACGTTTTTAAGAATTTTCTCGTTTAGTTAAGTAATATTGAATTTTAATTTAAGTTAGTTTTTACGCCCAAAGGTATTTTTAATATATAGTTATAGTATAATTTAGAGCGCCCGTATGGGGCCAGTAAGTTAGTTAAGTTATTCTGTAAGCTAGTTTTTAAGGTTTTTGTCTAGCATTTAAGTAGTTATAAGTTGAATTAAAAATAAAAATTGAATTACAAAAAAAAAAAAAAAAAAAACACCAACTCACGGCCGAAATGTAAGGCGAGTAATCTGACGATCCATTTCACTCACTGGAACACTCGCATTTGTTAGCTGAATCGCTTTTCAATGAAATGCGACTCATCTCACTCACTCCCTGGAAGTTTGAATTAGCTGCACTGTTGAAAAAATATGATGGATAAAAGTAAGCATAAGATACAATTCGAACGGGGATATTCGTTTAATAGTCATGGCTGTCGGCGATGGCTTGTGCTTTGAAAATGATAAGTCGCCAGTGGCAAACAAAAATAAAATGATTACATATGAATAAAATGACTCAAAAGATTTGACTTCAGATATCAGTGGTGCCCGAAAAATGGATGAGGTGTTTTCTGAATACCTCATGGATATTTCTGGCTCTGAGGAAGGATCTGCCGGAACTGATGGTGGGGAGATGACGTCGGATGAGGAAAATCGTATCCTGGAAGACGAATACCAATCTTTCGCCAGCTCATACGTTACATTGGCCGAAAACTCTGCGAAAAAAACCATCGTGGATGCATGGCCCCTAACCTGACATTGTCAGAAGCCAAAGAAACATCAACACCAGGAAAAAACTCTGATTAGGGAGGATTCTCCAAAGTATGTGCGGTTGCTAGCTCATGTTACACTAGTACCCCGAGGTCAACAATTTACGGAAATCGAAGCCCCCAAGGCCAAAACCGATGAAGGTGCATTTGGAGCAGCCAATAAAACAAAATAAGGTAGAAAATGGCTTATCAGAGTTCGAAGGAGTTGAAAATGCGTTGAGGACAATTAGTACGAAGGTGACTCGAATAAGGTTAAATTCCGAGAATGTAAGCGTCTGAGCTGTACACGCAAACTTTTAGCAAAAACTGAGAAAAAGAACAAAACTCCAGCTAAGCCAGCACAAGTCGCCAACTAACACTCGAACTACAAAGCAGATACCTCAAATCAAGCAGAGAACAGCAATACCAAAAGCAGAAAGATTTCTGTTCAATGGTCCAAAACGCCCGGAGGTCAACATAGCTGCGCCTGTTACTACAAGTAAGACGTATAGCCACAACGAGTCGACAACCCATCCAATGTCCGCTAACAAAAAGCCTAACCAAGTTAGCGACTCTTAGAAAAAACAATTGGTGGCTTTTCAATAGAGCTAAGCAAAGCAATAGTCTAGCTGATTGGGATCTTTTCAAGATCAGTAAAAAATAATACAAAAAGAAAACTACATATGCTAAAAGAGCAGTTTAGCGGAAATTTTGTACTGATATCAAGTCCACAAATGACGCCGCTAGGCTAAGGAAAGTCATGCCCAAGGTCCATACTTCTCCAGGCTTCATTAAGAGGCTCAGGAAAAATTTACAAAAAATGGTCAATCTGCAAAAAAATTCCGACTGAAGATTTTTGAACTGGATTATCTTTTTTTTAGCCCCAAAAGTCCGAATCGCGTCCTACGTGAACGGAATGTACCAGTACATGTAAATGTAATTCGGTATCGCGTCATACGTTAACGAGTGCTTAACTGCGTACGTTTAATCGAAATGTCATACGTCAAGTCCGAAGTTAATGGATGGGTATTAAAGTTTAATTTATTTAATAAAAAAATTGGGTAATGAATACAACTTTGAATAAATAAATATACGTTAGCATTTAACGAAGAAATCTGCATAATAATATTTATCTATTTAGGAAGAATTTATACTTGAAAATTAAAAATAAAATTATCTCCTTGAAACAGGTTGATTAGCTAGGTACAAACAAAATATTTTTTTTTTTTTTTTTTTTTATATTGAGCGCGCACTAAAGGGGTTATGAATACCCTTATAATGATTAAACACAGTGCGAGCAATTAGGAAATGAGGATAGGATTAGAAAGGAGAAACCGATGCACATTGGTTTTGAATGTCTGCAGACTGTAATGAGTGGGAAATACTGTGTCTGGTAAAGCATTCCACATTCGCGTAGTGCGGCTAAAGAAGGAATCTCTGTACTTAACAGTACGTCCGAAATTGGGCTCAAGGGTAAACTGATGGGCATTCCTAGCAGTACGGGTATTACGGTTGAATTGTTTAAGGGGAGGAATGCAACTGGCTATTTCACTAGAGCATTGTTTATAAAAATAACGATAAAACAATGACAGGCATGAGACCTTGCGGCGGTGTTCAAGAGAAGCAAATGTCTCAGTAAGAGAACGATCTCCTATCATTTTTAAAGCTCTTTTTTCAATTCTATCCAGAAGACTCAATGAGATAGATAGATTTTTGTTCTCCATTTTCTCTAGCACTTTTTCGGTAATGTTTGATATTATTCATTTTGCAAGCGTTGTTATTTTTTCTTACGCCTAAATAGAACAAATTGCTTTAATTACGTGGACCAATTTTTTCACAACATTAATCATATCAAATTAAGGTTATTATACCTAATTTGTTTTATTCTCACCACAACCAAAAAAGTTTCACTTCAAAAATTCACTTAGGGCCAGTTGTACCGCAGTTCAGATATTTTTTAATTAATTAATCTGCTACACATTCGCCTTCTGGCAAACGGCGTCTACAGACGTGTGTGAGAGAGTAAAATAATAAACTGTCAATTTAGACCACGTGTTCGCAAGTCAATTTACAATCGATGCAAATATCTTCCATCTAATTTGAACAATATAAAAAAAAAACAGTGCAAAAAAACTAAATAACAAAATGAAAGGGGGTACGGACCCACCTCAAAAAAACCGGTTTCTAGCGCTCGACCCCGATGCCCCTTTAAACCGGTTTAATACAACAAAACGCAAAAAAAACAACGAAGACTTCCCTCAAATACCTACAATGGCATACAACGACGATAATATCCCCCGTTTTATTGTTATTTCTGGAAACGTAAAAGATGGTGAAAACTCGAAACCACTCGCATCTTACAATCCTTTCCAAATTAACCGCGGTTCGGAATACATCTCAAAAGAGATACTAGAGGTCAAGCCAATGTGATCAGGTGATCTTTTAGTAAAAGTTACAAATCTTGCAATAGCGAATAAATTCCTTAAAGGGAAGCATATCGACTCTATCCCCGTAAAAATTGCAACACACACTACATTAAATTCCGTCCAAGGTAGAATATTTTCTAAATTTATAGTCGACATAGCCGAAGAAGAACTCCTCAGTGAACTAAAAAATCAAAAAGTTATAGAAGTAAGGAAAATTCTTAAAAAAGAAAAAGACAACCTTATAGCTACTGGTGGAGCGATTCTTACATTCGATGTCATTCGCAGACCAACAGACATCAAAATAGGGTGGTTAAATTGCAAAGTAGAGGAATATATCGCCAACCCCATGAGATGCATTTCATGTCAAAGACTGGGTCACAAAAAAAAACGTTGTACAAACGCATTGATCTGCAAAGAATGCTGTCTCCCTCCAACTCACGATGAATGTCACAGAATATACTGCATTAACTGTAACGTAGACTCCCATACCGCTTATGATCCCTCCTGCCCCTCATTCCTACGCAACAAATCGGTAAATAGAATAAAAGCCAACCGTCGCTGCACGGTACGGGAAGCCTGGCAAATATTTAACGATAACCCAACGCTACACCAACTAGAAGCTCCAAAAAAACATCCTTTTGCCAAGCCTACTATGGCAGAAATAATCAAAAACAGAATCTCGAATACATCCAACAACTCTAACCAAGCTACCGCATTGAATACTGCTCCACTGCCAACAAACACCCAAACCCCTATTATCAGTTCGAATTCACGAAACAATCCTCAATAACACACAAGAAAAGATCGTTAATTCTGTTAATTCTCATTCCCACTCTCAAAAAACAATTTCATCAAACGCTTCACAAACAGGTACAGACTCATCCCAACAACCCAATACACCTTTATTATCCCTCCCAAACACACAAACCGACACAAAAACAAGCAACTCTTTCACAACAACAAACAACACATCCACAACAACTTCAAACGATACCAACACCCCTACATCTACACCATCTCCAAATAGCCACCGACCCACCCCAAATCTCTCACCCATCTCTTCTCTAACCCAAAACCTCATCAAAAACAACAATTACTATTCAGAAAATTCTATAATGGAACATGACGACATATAAAACCAACAAATTAAACCCTCAAAAACACGACTCCGCTGGCCGGAGGTTGGGGCATCGGAACACCCCAGGGAGTTCCAATGCTTCAGCATCAGGACAGCAGAGTCATATATACCCAGCTTCAAAACCCCAATTTCTTATTAAAACAAAATTCCTTCACAGCTCTTCAATGGAATATACAAGGTTATATTAATAATTATGATGATCTAAATATCTTAATTAAAGATCCCTTGCCTTGTGCTATATCTCTCCAAGAGACACATTGTGCATTTTCATCTTTTCCAATTATACCAAAAACATATACCGGCTATTTTCACAACTATCCTCATAACACAACATGCAAACAAGGTATAGCTATACTAATTAAAAAAAATATCCCCCATAAGCAAGTTAACGTCGTCTCCAATTTATTATGTCTAGCTATTGAAGTAAATCTGGTTTTAAAGTTTACTCTGGTAAGTCTTTATATTCTACACAAACAGACTTTCTCGAGACAAAATCTTGAAGACATTTTAAGTCAAATCAATACTCCAATTTTGTTTACAGGCGACGTGAACTCTTGGAACATACTCTGGGGTTCTCCATCAACTAACCACAGGGTTAGTTGCTGCTGCTCACCAACATTATTTCCAAATACATTTTGGTTGCACTGGACGACCTCCACAACAGCGACCATTTTCCGATTGTGTGTACCCTTAAAATAGGTACAAGCAATCTAAGCACTCCACCCTGCGGTAAGTTCAAAACTGACATGGCCAACTGGAGCGCATTTTAAGGATTTGTTGCAAATTTTCTTTACAGCAGAACTCTCTCGTCTAACATCAACAAAGATGCCTCGGTGCTTCAAAAAGCTATTAGGTTAGCAGCCAATGCAACGATTCCACAAACGCACACAATACCTACAAAACGAAAAGTTCCATGGTGGAACTCTGTCCTAAAATCTTTAAGGGAACAAAAAATGAAAAACTGGCAAAATTTTAAAAAACACCCAACTAAAATTACCCTTATAGCTTTCAAGAAATCAAATGCACTTTTCCGCAGGGAGATGAAAACAAGCAAATCCATATGTTTAACTAACTTTACTTCATCAATTAATCCGAACATTCAACCAAGTAAGATTTGGAATAATATTCGCTGTCTAACTGGCAACTTTACCCCCAATAACATCAAATGCATTGTTACCCCAAATGGACAAATCTCGTCACCATTAGATATAAGTAACTTTTTTGCGAAATCTTGGTCTGATCGGTCGGACAACGCAAACTTTTCAGATAACTTTAATGCAAGAAAAAACGGTATACTAAGCTACTCATACTCGCACAACAATGACCTTAGCCTGCCAGCGAAACACCTAGATAGTTCCATTAACAACGTAGAACTTGATAGTTGCCTTAAAAGCTTAAAAGGGAAAACACCAAGCAGGGATCGCATCTCTTATCCAATGCTAAAAAATCTTACCGCTCCAGTTAAAGCTAAACTCCTTAGCTTATATAACAGCATCTTCATAGAGGGTGTTATTCCACAGAATTGGAAATCGGCTTTAGTGATTCCTATCCCAGAACCAACAAAAGCAATAGACTCTATCGATGGGTACCGTCCTATATCATTAATACCTTGTATATCCAAAGTATTAGAAAAAATAATGGCAAAACGACTTCTATGGTTCATTGAATCTCAAAAACTTACAACCATTAACCAAGTAGCTTTTAAACCTGAAAGAGGATGTGTCGACGCTTTACTGCACATTGACCATTATATCTCCAATGCTCTATCTGCTCGTAACCATGTGACACTGTTATCACTAGATTTTGAAAAAGCCTTTGATAAGATAGGTATACACCTAATTTTGAGTAAACTTAAGGATTGGGGTGTTGGGCCAAAGATAATAATATATATATTTACATATATAATATATATATATAATTACATAAAATCGTTTCTCACCAACCGTAAAATTTCTATCAAAGTCAATAATACCTTCTCTTCTTCCCGCCCATTTCAAAACGGTATCCCACAAGGATCTCCTCTATCTGTTATCTTATTTATTATAGCCTTTGATGAAATTAGCACAATTATCAATAAATACAAATCCTTAGACCATTGCATGTACGCGGACGATATCTACATACTTTGCAGAATTAACGATCTTGATAGGGTAAAAAATATACTTTCTAATGTATAAAGCGATATTTTGAATTGGTGCACCACTTCTGGGGCCAAATTATCAATTGAGGAATTTAAAACATTGCATGTTTGTCGCAAATTATACTGTCGCCAATTAGAACTAAACTTAAACAATATTACTATAGAAAATGTAGATAACTTAAAAATATTATGTTTAATTTTTAATTGTAAATACAACTGGAAACCCCACTGTCCAGAATTAAAAAATAGCCTAGCTGGTAGGTCAAATACTGTTAGTTATTTATCGAATAAAAAACTAAATGTGCACATAAACACTCTCTGTAGTATCACAAGATCTTTGATACTAAGTAAAATAGATTATGGTTTAAGTATTTATGGCAAATCTCCGAAATCTACACTCAACCTTATCAAACCATCTTACCATCAAGCAGTTAGAAAAAGCATTAACGCATATCGCACCACACGTATCGCAAACATCATGGCAGAAGCTGGCCTCCCAACTTTAGAGCAGAGACAAGAGGAAGTATTTATCAAACTAATCGTTAAACTCTATTTCTCCAGCAATTCAATTATCGATAAGGACATAACCTCTGGTAGTAACTATAAAAGAACCAAACGGATCCCTTCATCCATCAGCAAAGCAATTGCCGTAGCAAGACAAATGCACATACCTGTCACGCATATGAAACAACATATACAAACTACCCCTCCTTGGTTCATCAAAACAACATCAGTATTACTTGCATTAAGTGAATACCAAAAAAACAACACCAACAGTCTCATATTCCAAAAAAATTTCCTGGATACAACAACAAATTTAAAAAGTAAAGGATGCTGTACTATTTTCACTGACAACTCAAAGTCAAACTTCAACACTTCATTTGCTATAACTCTTGAGAAAGGGACTTTGTTGAAAACCGGACACTTGCCGGACTTTGCCTCAATTTTTACAGCAGAAGCTTTTGCAATACTAGAAGCAACAAAAACATCGCTTAAGCTTAAAAAAAAGCACATCATATGTTCGGACAGCCTTTCAGTTCTCAGAGCGATCCTTAACCCTGATCATAGATCCAAGCTTACAAAACACATAAGAGATATTCTTATAAGAAACGAAGACTCCCTTAAGTTAATGTGGGTACCCAGCCACATCGGAATCGTAGGGAACGAATACGCCGACCATGAAGCAAAACTCGCCAGCAGATCCCCCACTTATCTCTTTAATATATACTCCAAGCTAGATGTCAAAAGGCTTATTGGCATCTTATCCAAAAGAAACATCTGGAGTCCTGGCATAGCAACTCTAATTATACACCAGCTCAAACACTAGCTGCCGAGGCCCTATCTTTTCAACAACTACTTCCACGGCTATAAATTCTACCTTTACTCGACTGGGACTAGGACATACGGTAACAACCCACCAGCACATTCTAAGAAGAGAAGATCCACCTATTTGTTCAACATGCGACGGCATTGTCAACATATCACACTTACTAGGACTAAATCCGTGCAACATATCTGCACAATTCAACGCAATCCTTCCCAGTAACCAAACAGTGTACGCAATGCTCAACACATTCACCCACGAAAACATCGAAAAAATACATAACTACTTCAAAAACAATAACATTATCATATAAGTTAATAATAATCAATTAATAACATCAATTGTTCATTTATGGAGCTGAAAGTCCCAGTAGCTAGGCTCTTATTTCTTTTTTTGCACTATAATTTGTAATTATATGTAAATAAATAATAATAATAATAATAATAATAATCTGCTACAATGACACAAACATTTTATAGTTTACGTTCCGTGAGCTTTAGTCGGTCGCGATCCCGATACGCTCAATCGATTGACGAGTGACGTAATTTTCATGAGGTCGATGGCCCGTCCGTTCACGTACGGCGCGATTCGGTCACAGTTTTTGTTTATTATCTTATAAATTAACACTTTTACTTCAATGTTTGTTAAAAAAAATTTGTTTATTTTTTTAATTTTGCACAAAAAAGATTGTAAGTAAAGTTTTTTTAGGCACTATCCTTGGGGTGTATTGCAGGGCGCATTTATTGTAATATGTAATAATAATGCAACTTCGGAACTTCCGGTATTGTTCATTTCACCGTGATACACTTTTATAGTCTTTCGTTTTGGGTTCTACAGTCGCATCAGAAGTAGTATTCAAACATGACTGACCATGACAAAATCCACATATTACTGATCATTGAAGTCCTATAGTTGTATGCATTCACAATTGGCAGGCATATCAGCAGTAACATGCGCAGACTGTAACATAGTCACTACTACACTAGTTAAAAACTGTAAGTAGGTACGACAATTTAATATTAATTGAAGATTATGTCGACCTGGTGATCCCCATCAAAGGTTTGGGTTTCAGCAGCACATAGAAAGTCCATTGTGCAATATACAGTTCAGATTCATTCAATAATTGAGGATTCCTTATATGCCTCCATAGCTTGTTCTGTTTTTGCACGCCTTGACAGGAAGCACCCATAGGTGTCTACATATGTGATCAAAAGAAAGCTGATTTAGTTTGCTATAAGCTGATATACCTGAATATAGGGTTAGCACGCACACATGCTTGAATACATACACTTTTTTTTTAAATTGTCCGTTTTAGCGACTGTAGCTCGGCGTGTTATAATATAAAAAGCCGCCGTATATTATACCTACAGACCTCAATTATGGTTTAAGTTGTCATAAATCAAATGTAGTTAATAAATGCTGAATTAACTATACCATTATACAGGGTGAGTCATGAGCAATGCGACAAAATGCTGTGGCGTGTAGGTTGCATTGAGACAAGACAAAAATCGTATGGGAGGGGGGGTCTATTCCCCTCCGTTTAGCCGGGAGGGGCAATTTTCGAAAAAACTGACTTAAAATGGGAAAAAAATTATTTAAAATCAACGGCTTCATTCACAATGCTGTGCGATACGTTTTTGAAAAGCCAATAACTTTTTCTTTCATTCTGTGTTTAAATAAATCTATTCTAAGAAATAGCTTTTGAAATATTAATTTTCAAAGTCAAAATTTTGAAAAAAAAAATTGAAAAAAAAAATTCAAATTCATTTTTTTTCAAAATTTAAGTGCTAATTTTAATTTCAAAATTCAATGCTGTTATTAATTTTAAGTCTAAATAAGAAAACCGGATGCAAAAATTTTATGTCGTTCTCAAGAAATTAAAAAAAAACCAAAACCACCTTTTTCTAAGAAAAACATTTATTTTTACTGTAACGAAGCAATTTAAGAAGCATTAATCTTAGTTTTTTTAGTTTTTTTTATTCCTTTTAATTTTACTGTTTTTTATTGGAAGTACTTATAAAAAATTCTCGATATGATCTCCATTGTTTAGAAGGCATAGATTATATCTCCTTGTAATGGCTTCACATAAGTTTATGCTTGACAAATTTTCCTGCAATTTGACTCCAGCGACTTCAATTCGTTCCTTCAGTTGTTCCAATGATACTATTTCCACTTCGTAAACATAATTCTTCATAAATCCCCATGCATAGAAATCTAGGGGAGTTAAATCTGGTGACCTAGGCGGCCATTCCGTGGGGCCCCTTCTTCCGATCCAACGGTCACTAAAATGATCATCCAGCCAGTTTCTCACCTGTAAGCTGTAGTGTGCTGGAGCACCATCTTGTTGGTAGATTAAAGTATCTGCTATAACCAATGGAACGCTGTCTAATAAATCGGGTAAAAGGTCTCGTAGGAATTGCAGGTATGTATCTCCATTAATAATGGAATTCAAAACCGGGGCCCGATCACAGTGTGTCCAACAATACCAAGCCAAACATTACAACTAAAGCCAGGGTTATTCCAATACTATTTAATTTTATTACGTTCTCATAAAACTCCAATTAAAAAAAAAGTAAAAAAACTAAGATTAATGCTAAATAAATAAATAAATTGCTTCGTTACAATAAAAATAAATGTTTTTCTTAGAAAAAGGTGGTTTTGGTTTTTTTTTAATTTCTTGAGAACGACATAAAATTTTTGCATCCGGTTTTCTTATTTAGACTTAACATTAATAACAGGATTGAATTTTGAAATTAAAATTAGCACTTAATTACGTAAAATTTTGAAAAAAAAGAATTTGAAATTTTTTTTTCAATTTTTTTTTTTCAAAATTTTGACTTTGAAAATTAATATTTCAAAAACTATTTCTTAGAATAGATTTATTTAAACACAGAATGAAAGAAAAAGTTATTGGCTTTTCAAAAACGTATCGCACAGCATTGTGAATGA
Organism: Baccha elongata; assembly: GCA_951217065.1. NCBI lineage: Eukaryota > Metazoa > Arthropoda > Insecta > Diptera > Syrphidae > Baccha > Baccha elongata. Next base: position 923,349 of record CATNUY010000075.1, read on the forward strand.
AGCCGTTGATTTTAAAAATGTTTTTTCCCATTTTAAGTCAGTTTTTTCGAAAATTGCCCCTCCCGGCTAAACAGAAGGGAATAGACCCCCCCTCCCATACGATTTTTTTCTTGTCTCAACGCAACCTACACGCCCTAGCATTTTGTCGCATTGCTCATGACTCACCCTGTATATGATATACTTATTATAAGGAACTATGAGCCGAATTTTGAAATAAGTCATACAATCTTGCAGCTTCTCAAAATTTTCGAGCATGGCCTAAGCCGTCTGCCAGATGATAATTTAAATCTTTTTTTTTAAATAGTTCTTCTAAAATTAGTTTTCTGTAAGAAAGCGCAAGTTTGACAAATTGAAACAACCTTTTGAAATTAGCTCTGAACGAACATCTCGTCATCGTCAAGTAATATCTTCCCGAAGACGCTCCTTCAAATTTCCATAAGGATAGGGCATTTACCAAGGAAGTGTTAAATGTTTTCTCTTGCTCCTTTATTGCACAGACTTTATTACACTCTTTTATTACACAGATTTTTCGGCATTCATCTCTGTTTGGTATAAAGTTGAATGGCAGCAACTATCTTCTTGTTTTTAAAACGAGTGACATGCTGGCGGTCGAGTACTTTTCTTTGAAATAACTTTTAGATGAAAGGTTGTAGTCGAGCATTGCATAAATACATCTATTTGTGGCTGTCTCGCTCTTGAAACGCATTCCTCTCTTTTTAAATATGGTGATGTCTATACAAGTTTTTATGAATCTTCTATAATTACTTCTTTACTTTACTACTTTACTCAATTATATTAGCTAGACAAACGAGTACTAGTTTTTGAGGGACTCTAATACAGGGACAGGAGTAACACACATATTTCATATAATTAGCCACTTGAAATTAATTTTTCGAGGTGCCCCCATATGGTCAATTTTTTTTTTTTTTTGATTTTGGATAAGTTGTTCAGAAGTGAATGCTTATTATAAATCAATTTCAAAACATCTATTGCAATTTCGCCCAGGTTCATTCACACATTTCTCGCGGACTTTGTGCTTTACTCAAAACATTCGTAGTTTCATATCTCGTAAGCTTAAAGTCCTACGAAAATTTTGCTCATTATGATTTTTATGCTAAATCAAATACTTAACATATTTTATGTTAGCATAAATTGACATAAAACCGCAAATTAACAAGCTAATCTTGAGACTGTTTTTCTTGACCTTTGACCTTCAATAACTTTTTATGTGCACACGATCTCGTGGACTTTTGAGACAATATTTCTGGGGTCAAAGTAAAGAAGATAATCCAGTTAAAAAATTTTGAGTCGGATTTTTTTTCGCAGAAAAGGTAAAAGTTTCCTGCTCTGAAATACTTGAATTGCTTATGAGCACTCATTTCCCAGGTTGTGTTACGGTTACATCCTTCAAATAGAGGCTCTTCCTTAAGCGATTTTTCCAACATTGGTGACCAAATTATAGACAATTAAAAAGTGGCATGGGCCATTGACTCCTTCTCTGCGTATAAATCTGAAGGGCATGATGGTATCACCCATCTTGCTTCAAGGCTCTTAAGATTTAATTGTACCAATATGGTGGATATTTTTAGGAGTTGTCTTAATATGACCTATATTCCATCCAGTTGTAGAGAAGCCAGTGTCATTTTTATTCGGAAAGCTGGCAAACTCTTCCACGCTGCACCAAACAATTTGAGGCCTATAAGCCTATTGTTATCACCTCGGGTCATACAAGAAAACAAAGAACTTTATTAATTCAGTATTTATTAATTATAAAATAAAAGAAGCCGCCAAAAGCAAGACAATGAAAAGATGTAATGTAATAAGATATACATATCAATGAATGCATCTCTTTTTAATATAATTAAATGCAGATGGTAATTGCCAACGATGGCTATTTAATATGCAGTGCTGCCTAAGCAGTACAATTGTCCTTGCTCTCAACAACTCCCCCACTTAAAAGAGGTCATAATCCTTCATCCGACCAGGAGTCTGAATATTTCTTACTCTGGAAGACATCCTCTGAGTCGCACAAATTAAACTACTAAAATTCGTGACAACATATTGAAAAACATGAAAAAAACTATTGATTTTCTGGGTCCCAGACACTCAGGTTTCAAAGGGAACGATCTGGCAGACAGTGCAGCTAAAAAAGGGAATTCCTAAATGTGATAAAAGCTTAGTGGGAACACAGAAGAAAAGAAGATTGGAAAACATACACATCACTATTCGACCCTCAACCCAAACATGGAATCAATCATGTATCCAACAGAAATAACTACTAAAATGAATAAGTATTTTCTACGACTATGACTTCGCCACACTCACACAACACATAGCCATCTCCTGAAAAAAGACAACCCTCCAACCTGTCCAGTCATATCTTAACAATTAAGCATCTTATTTTTGATTGTTTCAAGCTAAATGATATTTGTAAATCTATTTCAAACAAAAAAAATTATTGAACTTTTGTCAACGCCTTCAACATAAAAAATGTATACACAATTTTGACATCTGGGGTGGAATCGGCTAATGTGATTTGTGATAAGTGACAGTCAAAATCTACACTTTCTCTCTGCGTAAGGTGATCATCGCAGTGATAAATAAAAACAATCGAACGATCGTTTTTGTTATGACCTCGGGTCATAAAAGAAAACAAAGAACTTTATAAAATCAGTATTTATTAATTATAAAATAAAAGAAGAGAAACTATCATTCGGTTAAGCCACCAAAAGCAAGACAATGATGATGTAATGTTATAAGATATACATATCAATAAATGCATCTCTTTCTAATATAATTAAATGCAGATGGTGATTGCCAGGGATGGCTATTTAATATGCAGTGTTGCCTAAGCAGTATAATTGTCCTTGATCTCAACACATATCTTCCTTTCTTCTCAGAACCCTTGAAAGGTTAATAGAGACACATATTAACCTTAAAATAAACACTGAGGTTATCTCACAGACCCAGCATTCTTTTATGAAGGGCAAATCTGTAGAGACAAATCTTTATAAAGTAGTCGGTACGATTGAAAAATCAAAAAATCATTGAACTAAGAATTCACGCTGGCAGTATTTTAAAACCTTTCACCACCTTTCATCACCTTTACTTTGGCTACGTAAATCAGATCCTACTTAAACTCAATCTAAGTGGTGTCAAAGTTGTAGCATATGCAGATGTTATAATGGACTCAGGGAAATATATTACCACGCTGTGTGAACTCATACAATCTGCCCTTAACAAGCTCAATCGATGCGCCAATAGCTGCGGTCTTAATCTAAATCTACAGAAAACAGAACTGGTTTTGGTGTTCATACGCTCCACGTGACCCAGCCATCTTAGACGCTGTATATTACGCTTCTTGACCAGGTTAATATCGTTGTATAGCCCGTATAGCTCGTCATTGAATCTTCTTCTCCATACCCCTTCCATACACACGGGACCAAAATCACTCAAAGAATTTTTCCCTCAAAACACCCAAGTAACTTCTCATTCTAGTCTTTTAAAGCCCATGCTTCCGCCCCATACAGCAGGACTGGGATGATCAAGGTCTTATATAACATCTCTATGGTTCTATGAGAGAGGGCCTTACTACTTAAATGCTTTCTCAGCCCGGAGAAACAGCGATTGGCAAGAGTAATTCCTCGTTTGATCTCTGCACTGATGTCGTTTAGCGTTGTTATAGTGGATCCCAGGTAGACAAAGTCCTTGACTACTTCAAAATTATATCAATCCATCGTTAAGTTTTGCCCGATTCGACTATGTTGAGATTCCTTTCTCGTTATTAGCATATATTTCTTTTTGTCTTCATTAACAGATAATCCCACAGCTAAAAGACAACATAAGAGAAAGAGAAAAGAAAGCCTCGATTGCTTTCTATACATGTAGTAGAATTTTTAGTAAGAGATGCGGGCCCAACCTCAAAACTATCCATTGGATGTATACGGCCATTATAAGGCCAATTCTAACGTACGCATGTTTGGTCTGGTAGCCATATTTAGATAAAATAACGAATCTTAAATGTATAACGAAAATTCAAAACAATGAAAACAACACCAACCGCGGCCCTAGAAACGTTTCTAACACAAAAAAATAAAAGGCACGACTGGGTCGTTAAAGAACCTTCCACTATTTTATATGGAAAAAATTTTAAAATTCTTTCAATTACTTCGTTGAAAAAAATGTGTATACGTTTGAAATAATTTTTTAAATTCTTCCAGCTAATTTCGAATTCAATAGGCACCTACCTAATTAAAAAAATTAATAAAATAATTTAAAAAATTCATTTAAAAACACTAATAAATAAATTGATAACCAACCAGAGTTTTCCAAGAAAATCTTGATATGCCAGTAATTTGTAAATATTACAATACATATTACTTTTTTTTTCAAGATCGTAGGTCCAGTTTTCGAAAATATCGATTTTTTTTAAACAACTTTTTTAAAATATTTTTTTTTTGAAAATTTTGGAGAATGCCAATTTTAGCTAATAAATAATTTTCATCCGAAAAATACATTTCAAAAAAGATTCATGAATTGGTTTTCAAAATATTCAATTTTCAAAAAAAAAAATCGTATCTTTTTTTTTTTGAGAAACGTCATTAAAAAATTAAGTAGGTTTTGTTTGGCTATCTAGGTCTTCTTAGGCCATGTGCGAACAGCGTTAAAACTGCTCTGGAGCAGGCTAAATCTTTAGCCAGTGGATAATTTTCTATGCTTATGAAGGAGTGAGAAAGACAGTCGGAGTAGTGTGTTTGTTTTTATTTGCATTTATTTTTGTTTGTTCTTACATTTATATCGAATTTCTCGTTTGTTTTTTTTTTGTGAATTGTGTTTTATATTTAACTCTGATATTAACGATCAATTAACCGATTACCCATTTTTTACATTCCTTTTTATTGTGAAACAAATTGGTTGTTTTTATTTTGGAAGTTCAGCTGACAAACCAGAGTATTGTGTTTGTTTTAATTGTTGGATTCTTTTTATTTGCATTTATTTTTGTTTGTTTTATATTAATCACTAATGTCGAATTTTCCGTTTGTGTTTTTGTAAATTCCGTTTAATTTTACTTCGTTACGTACGATGAATTACTAAAATTAACCGATATACTTTTTGTACATTAATATTCATTGTGTAACAATTTTTTTTTTTAAAGTTCAGCTGCCAAACCAGTGTTCTGTACCGCGTTAAAACTTCCCATAATTTTAATTATCTAACAAAGTAGTTCTATTTTTTTCTTTAACAAAATAAAATAAATCTATGCACAAAAAAAATGGAGTGTCTGTTTGTAATGTCAAAATAACAGTATTTTACTACACGCATATAAGAGCATACACAGACACAGCCCCTATAACAAAACACCGATCAGAATCTACAGGACCGATTTTGACGGGACCTTCGGTGCCAGATGGCTGATATTATAGGAAGTAAATTATGATGCAAATTATCCCCAAGGTGGCGCTATGGTAAAATTTTATTTCTAAACTAACGAACGCGACGACGGGAAACGGATGTGCCGATTTTGAAGGGTGGATAGCTGATGTTGTACGAAATGACTAAGGCTATTTCAAATAACCGAATAGATGGGGCTGGGGTCGCTTTTGCGAAAATTCTTTTATTATGAGTTTGAAAGCTTTTGGCAAAATGTTGAACCAATAGGTTTATAATAACTCTTTCAAAAACGATGGTTTTTCCCTTATTATTTCTGCAGCAGCAACGCGCCGGGTAACAGCAAGTATACATATAATACAAAAATGCTGCGTTTTTAGTTTTTTGTTTTATATTAGAACAAAAAAAAAAAAAAAAACATTAGGTTTGGATAATGTAGGTACGAAGACGTTGAAAATACTAAATGAGACAGTAATTTTTTTCGAAACCACTGAACTGATCTGGATGATTGATACCATTCCAGACACATATTTGGACCGAGCTACTTTCTGCATAGTCAGCTTTTTATTTGGTTCAAAATCAAAAACAATTCATAGGATTTACAAAATGTAGGTATACGTTAAAAATGCTAAATGGGGCCATACCTTCTTAACTACTGAACCGAATCGGATGGTTGCTACCATTCCAGAATCAGCTAAAAACTTTCCTATATGCTGCGTTCTTTTTTTCGTTTTTCACAAAACAAATTTTTCATTTCTCCGTACCAAGAAATAGAAGGGGAAATTTTTTATTTTTTAAAAATCCCATTTAATCCAGTTCGCACACCAAAACGCTAAACATTTATTCACCTCAACTCAAACGTCAAAAATTAGCCAAAGGATAAAATTTTAACGCTGTTCGCACACGGCCTTAGAAAAAAAAGTTTGTAAAAATCTACTCAGTCGTTTACGAGAAAGTCAAAATGTAAAAAAACATTATATGGCACGTACCGTTTAAACTGTTGCTAAAGAAATATGGTCATCTAAAAGTCTTTTAATTTCGTATCACTTATGTCAAATTTGACAAAAATCGTTAAAGCCGCAGTGTGATCGTTGTCATTTTTTGAACGACGAATGGGAAAAATATTACGTAGAGTTGATGGTTAAATACTTATGGCGTGACACATTAAGTTGAAAATAGATTTTAAATTTTCAGTAGGTAGGAGTGGAATACCAAATAAAAAAGCATCACTTGCAACCATTCGAACAAAGGTTATCTTTGAGTGCACTCAATGTAGGATTATTTTCATCGATATCTGATGATTGAGTGTTTAAGCGAGCTAAATCTAATTTCAGAGTCGATAGTTCGTTTTGTATCGAGACTATATCAGATGAATTATTGTTTTGAATCGTTTCTTATTGAGTGACTCTGTGACCAATGCTACCTACACTTTCTTTGATATCTATTATATCGCGCTCCATTTGATCTTTAATATAAAAGTTTCTTCCACATTGAGTTGTCAGAATCGTCTTCCATGAGAAACTTTTGTGCAGATTTGCATTGGAGATCGAGAAGATTGGCAGCCGGATTCAGTCGGAATTTTTTGGGAACCGTTTTGTTTCGGATGGGGGGACATTATAGTGAATTAGATAGTGAGTAAAAATCGTGGAAAATATTTATAGAACAACTATTTATAAAACGACAAACTGGGAATAGCACAATAATTGTTTTGTAGATAGGCAGAACCCAAATTTTCATTTTAATTTTGTTTTAGAGCGCCAAAATATCGAATTTACCCTTTAAGCTTATTTTTAATCGATTAAGGGGGCACTTGTTTTGATGTTAAAATTAGTTCTGGATTTTTTTGTTAATGTTGATCAGTAAATTTAAACACGATTGCCAGAGAGAAATTAAATGCGTCTACTTTATACGTTCCATTTCACATATGTCAATATCCTGTAAATAGGCTGAAAAATAAAATCGTTTTGATAATGTAAAAAAGTGCGCACTTTCTTACATTATCAAAACGATTTTATTTTTTAGCCTATTTACAGCATTTTGAAATACAGATAATAATCATAATAATTTTTCATTAGCATAACATTCTGATACTGAAATCCTTACCCTGAACAATAACATGCTTACCTATGATAATTCATGTCTTTGAATTAATTAAAACAAAAATAAAATTAATCGTACTCTGTTCTTATTTTCTTTCTCATTTTCTTCTTCTTAATTGTTTTTATCTCTCTCACATTTGTTCATGAATTGTTTTGATCTTAATTCAGAATTGTAGAAAAAACTACACCAAACTAATTGATCTGCCGAAACTTCCTCGTGTTCAAGCATTTCGTTGGTGTTGATAGTGCAAATTGAAGTGTTAAGTGCTATTTTGTTTCAAAATTAATATATCGATTGTGAAGTCAAATAAAAAAAAAAATAAATTTTGAGATACAGTGTTTTGCTCATACAGCATTTTGAGATAAACAATTTTGAGAAACAGTATTATGAGATACAGAATATTATTTTTTATTAAAATTTCAACTTCACTTTTATTCGCAATCAAACTTGTATGTTTAAATTATAAAAACTGTTTTTTGAGTTTTGCCTTGTTTGCTACAAGTACTTCCATCAACGTAGGTTTAAAGGGTCAAAGGCCTTTAAGCCTACGTTGATACGCTTTGCAGTCATTATCAAACGCAAAGTGATTTGTATTTAAATTTAAATTCAACTCACTATTCATTCTCACACAATTCACACAACTCAGTTCCTCACTTTGGCATTCAGATCCAACATGACTTCCACCACTTTTAGCACAAAACTTCTCTTCTGATTAACATTCTTTGCTATGGTTGAATCCCAGTCATTTAAAGCATCTTTTTACATACAACGACTCCTGCACAAAACATTTTTTCCATCCAACACACAACTTATCAAGCTTCATTACATCATTAAATCTATTTACATTGAGCTCAATCACCGCTTAATTTAATAATCGTATATGAAATCTGACCATATAATGTGTAGCGATATTGGCAGTTTCTTGAATTAGCTGTGAGTTGAACAATTACTAATTTTTGTTCAAGAGTTCAATCATCCCAGTAAGATTTTCTACAGCTGTAGCAGATCTGATTTTCGTCATTGTCTTGTCTTCTTAGCGAGGTAAGATATCTTTAGTCTTAAGAATCAGCGAATTGATGATGTAATCCGATCTTCCGAAATGTCTCAGTTTTTTCGGCGCTTTCTGGGGAAATAAATTATAAATTGTATATCTACTTTTTGTTGCTAATTATTTATTATAATACGTAGGTAATAATTACATATATTTTGTTAATTTCTATATTTAAATAGTATTTATAATATCTTTTGTTCTTAATTTATATAAAATTGAATTAACTGTCCATATGTTAAGTACTATAAAAGACTTATAGTCTAACTTGTACACCTGATACTAATAAATTGAAATTGAAATTGAAAAATTGATCGAACAGCATCCAATGCTTCATCCTTCAAAGCTACACGAAGTCGAACCACGTTTACGTTGCTGGTGAATTAGCACATCTCTGTTTTTCATTTATACTAATTTTTGAATAGCAACCAGTCCTCAGGATTTCCTTTAAATTTCGGGAGATCCATTTTGGTTTGCCTTGTCATAAAGGTTGATCTATTTATCGGAGGGTTGTCTGAAAAGATACCTGACCTTACATTTTTGTCTGTTTTAGACCCGTCCGTGAACTGAACACCGATACCTGATCTTTATTTATGACCCGGTTTTCCTTCCATGTTTCTCTTAATGGGATGTCTGTTAGGGCTACTGGATTGAAGTCAATATATTTTGATAGGTAGTCTTTCTCTATATCTATGTCAGTGAAGTTATTTATATTACTATGGCTGCAGTTACCCTTTTTTTGCAGTTGCTACACTGCATTAACCTGATTGCATTTTTGTTCACCATTTTCATTTTTCATTTTTACTTGCCATTATAGGTACTATAAGGCAAGTTATGAATTGGTGCAAGAAAAAGTTTTTAGATAACAATCAAACATGATATTACGATGATTCCAGATAAAATTATTGACCAATTGTATAATTTAATTAAAAAGGTTAAAAAGATAAGATAAAATCTTTTTTCTTCGGCTTTTAGGTCACGATGAGTTTATAAATGAAACAAATATGTTGCCATTTACTTTTCCCGACGTTTCGGCAGGGGTTGCTACCTGCTTCAGGGGAACTTTATTGTGAAACATAAAAAAAAACAGAATATATAACACTTGTATTATGACAATTCAAAATAAAAACTTACGTTATGTAAAAACAAGAGAAACTTTAAATTAACAATTTGTTACATGAATAAAATTAAAATTACTTTTGATATAAACAAAGAAAAAATTATGCACTTCAAAATTAAGTTTAGCCTTTTAAAACAAAACAAAAATTGACATTTAGTCAGAGACAAGTGAGCAATGATAGCGAAGTCGAAAAAAGTGGGTCTGGCAATGATGTCTGTGTGTCTGTCTGTCAGTCTATCATTCAAGACGTTTTCCAAACATTGAATTTACAAAAACTAAAACTAACCATTTTTGCAAAATGTTGGTATGAACGTTTTATCTAGCCATCTAGGTCTTAAAAAAAAATTAAATAAACAATTTTTTCCAATTTTACAATATATAATCAGATAAAAACCATCCGTAATTTTTTTTTTAAGAAAATCGTTTGAGCCGTTTTCGAGTAAATTAAGCTTTTCCAAAACCATTATATGGCAGGTACCGTTGTTTTTGAGCCAAAAAAAATATTTCAATTTCTTTTCTAAGGAATGGTCTACAAACCCCACATACCAAATTTGAAGGAAATCGGTTAAGCCGTTTAGGCTGTAGGTGCTGATACACACGGACTGACAACAGACAGACAGATAGAATTTTCAGACCAACTTTTTTAGACTTCGCTGTCATCGTAATGCATAGAAGAGGTTGAGAAGGCTATAGACCGGCTAAAGAAAAACAAAGCCCCGGAAGCTGATGGTATACCAGCCGAATTATTTCAACACGGTGGGCCAGCTCTACGTCAGGCAATTCATGATATTATAGTGCACGTGTGGGAGCATGAAGAAATGCCAGAAGACTGGCGAAAAGGTATAATATGCCCCATACATAAGAAAGGAGATGTCACAACGTGCAGCAACTATAGAGGTATCACGTTGTTGAGTACCGCCTATAAGATACTCTCCTCTATCCTACAAGACCGGATAACCCCATACGCTAAAACCATAATCGGACAATATCAGTGTGGTTTCATTCCAGGCAAATCAACAACTGATCAGATCTTTACCCTTAGGCAGGCGATGGAAAAATGTCTAGAATTTAACATCCCAACATACCACCTGTTTATAGACTTTAAGGCCGCCTATGATAGCATAGCCAGGGTAGAACTTTACAAAGCCATGAGAGAATTCGGCATCCCAAATAAATTGACACGACTATGTAGGTTGACCATGACCAACGTAACAAGCCAAGTAAAAATAGCCGGATTGCTATCCAGACCAATCAACATCTTTAATGGACTCCGACAAGGGGATGATTTGGCCTGCCTCCTCTTCGACCTGGCGTTGGAGAAAGCAATCCGTGACTCTGGCACGGCAACAAGAGGGACCATCGTCAACAGGTCCAGCCAGATACTGGCTTACGCAGACGACATCGACATCATCGCAAGAACCGAGCAAGCTGTACACGATTCCTTCATCCAGATTGAGCAGGCGGCACAAAATCTGGGGCTGCACATTAGTGAAGGTAAAACAAAGTACATGGTGGCGTCGAATGCGAGAGGAACAGTTGGTCAAACAATCAAGGTAGCGGAGCACGAATTTGAAGTGGTGCAATCCTTTAAATACCTTGGGTCAATAGTAGCAGCCGATAACAATATAGAAGAAGAAATACGCGGGCGGCTTCTCAAATCCAACAGAGCCTACTACAGTCTGTCAAAGCTCTTCAAATCCAGAAATCTCACCATAACTTCAAAACTACTGCTGTACAGGACCATGGTCCTGCCAGTACTCACATATGGATCCGAGACTTGGATGCTTAGCAAAAGGCACTCTGACCTCTTAGCCGCGTTCGAGAGAAAAGTCTTAAGGAGAATTGTTGGCCCCATATGTGAGGAAGGACGGTACAATCATGAATTGTACGCAATCTACCTTGAAGCAGATATAGTGACAAAAATTAGGCTCGGTAGACTTCGGTGGGCAGGGCACCTAGCTCGCATGAGCGAAGAGGAACCTGCTCGGAAAGTTCTTTGTGGTACATTCTATGGCAGACGACAGCGTGGTAGACCATGCTTGCGCTGGAGAGATGGCGTAGACCAGGACGCCCGGAGCCTTGGGGTGCGCAACTGGATGGCGTCGGCTCGAGACCGGGATAGGTGGAGAGACTTGTTGAAGGAGGCCAGGACCGGACCCCGGTTGTCGAGCCGATGATGATGATGATGTCATCGTAATGCCATATTTGAATGTTATCTCAAATTTTTTGCACGAATGCATAACTTGATTTATAGTACCTTTAATCGTAAGTAAAAATAGGTATACGTTTATAAGTGGCTGATTTTTCAAAATATCAAAATTGTGTCTGGATTATGAAAGTATATGTGTGGTTGAATGAAGAAAAGTGCACATTGGTAGTATTGTATAGATCTCCTAGTTCTTCAATTAGAGATTTGAGAAAATGAGAACAACATTTTAATGACGGATGATTTTAATATAGGTTTACTGGCACGGGATCGGAATGCTGAAAAAAATAGAAGTATTGGCTGACCAAGGACTTGTCCAGTTAGTGAACGAGCCCACTAGAATTACTGATGTATCCGCGAAATTGATTACATTATTACGAATAGGGCAAAATGGCCTATGCTTCCTCGATAGTGACGTAGACTAAAGCACCGATATGGTCACAAATTTAATTCTTCTCGAGATGAAAAAATTCATTCCGAAAAGAAAACTAGCGGTTCGATTCGAGCTTTAAAGCGGCTATCAGGTTGAGAGAAGTAAGTTTCCGTTGTTACAAAGACAACCCTACTGAGGAAAACCGGAATAAGTTTAAACAAGATGGAAAGTCCTGCAACGGTCATATTCGACGAACAAAAACTTTCGCACTCATACAGTTGCAAGTGTTCTCAAGGATCTCGACATACACAAATCCGTTGGCCCGTATAGTATTTCCCCCATTATTTTGAAGAGGTGTGCCTTCACGCTGGCAAAACCACTGCGTAAGCTTTGCCATCTGTCCTATTCTACTGGTCTCTTCCCGAGTGGATGGAAAACTGCATTTGTCCAGCCCGTCCCTAAAAAAGGCGAATCTTCTTCCCCCTCCAACTATCGACCGATTGCACTTACATCCTTTCTTTCTAAGGTCATGGAAACGCTGATAAATTATCAGCTTAAGAATTATCTCGAAGAACTAAAGCTTCTTAATGACCGGCAGTACTCTCTTCTTGATTTTCATCAATGACCTTCTGTCTGAAACTTCTAATCCACTTAATTGTTTCGCTGACGACAGCACCTTCAGATTTTCATATTTGTTTCCAGATTCACAACCCAGCTTTTCGGTTGTACAACTGAAGCGGCAGCGTATGATAAGCTCATTAAATTCCGATCTTGACAGCATTGTCCAATGGGGAATTAACAACCGCGTGGAATTCAATGCTTCTAAAATTCAATGTTGTCTTTTGTCGTTAAAGCTTAACATACCACTTATTCCACTATTTATGAGTGGCACTTGTATAGAGGAAACTGAAAAGCTTTCCATTCTCGGTATGTGTGTTACTAACCACACTAGGCGGCGCAAAATCGTATCGTCACCTCCATGTGGTGCCCGCTGGATAGCCGAAAGGTGAACTAACGACGAACGTGGATCCACTGGATCCAGAGCTGTGTCACCTGAGTTATCTTTTCAGGAACTAGGAGAAAAATATCACTCTGAATGTACCAGCTCAACATTAAATCCAAGAGCGTCTGACACAAATTGTGCGGCACACTGGTCAGCGTCTGATCCCAGAGGGACGGCTGAATATAAAACTGTGAATAGAATTAACTGAACTATTTATAGCAAAAAGCAAAGTTAAACATGTATTTATGGCAATGAACAAAACAAACAGATTAAATACCCCAGGTGGCACTCCAGCAAAACTGGAAAATCCACTCTCTAATGAGATCGGTCCTACGGATTCTGGGGAGGACCAATTATTGCATATAAAATTTGATAGGAGTACAAGAACACCGAAAACTCCGCTAAAAACGCTAAGGGTTAATTCACCTTTAACTCAGACAACTACAAATGATGTAATAATCATTAACGAAAATGGAACCAATGACTATGAAAAGATCGACAAAATCGACGATATAGATCAAGAGAGTTCTAGAGAAAAGTGCCAAGTTGAATCCAAACACTACTTTGATGAATGGCAAATAGAAATAAAAGCTAGAAAAAAACTTGAAGTTTTAGTTCAGAATCTTCAACAACAGGTCAAAAAACTCGAAGAGAAAATTTCCTTGCTAGACGAGGAAAAGTCGGAGTCTACAATACAGACAAATGCAAACAAATCTGCAACTGTATATCAAACTGATGAAGAAGAACTTTTGATTGAAACCGAAAGTAAAAGAAAGAGGCGTAATGCTAAAAAAAGAAAAGCGGAAGGTAGCCCTGAGATTGATCCCATTAATCACAAAAGTTCTCCAACCGAAAATAAAAAACAATTGAGTACATTAAAACAAAAAGTAAAAGATGTGCCAGCTAATGTGCGAGCAGAATCTAACTCTAGAGGCAATAGAAAAGCATTGCCACCTCCAATTATGATCTCTGGATTGCCAATATTTGGAAATTTGAAGAAAATAATTGAGAATGTAACAAAAAAAGAGTGTAAATACACATCTTACAATAAAAACAATTGGAAAGTCACTGTCGAAGACGCCGATGAGTATAGATCTGTCACTGAAGAACTAAGCAAGCACGAATTTCAGTGGCACTCGTACGAGAACAAAGCTACAAGAGCCGTAAAAGTAGTGGCCAGAGGCCTCCATTCTTCATGCTGTGCTGAAGAAATAGTTGAGGACCTTGTTCAAAAAGGCTTTCAAGCAGTTGATGCAGTCAATCTTTTTAAGAATGAAACAACGAAAGACTCCTCTGGGGAAACCAAGACAAAAAAAAGATCTCTTCCTTTATTCATGCTCACTTTTGACAACAAAGAAAGTCTCGAAAAGATCTATAATATTAGATCGATTATGGGCATAATTGTTAAAATTGAACCTTTACGAAAGCCGAAGATTGTTCCACAATGCAAACGTTGCCAGGCGTTTGGTCACACTCAAAAATACTGCAACCATGAGTTTGCTTGTGTAAAGTGTGGAGGAAAACATGCAACGAAAAGCTGTACAGTGAGCAAAGAAGTTAAAGCAAAATGTGTGAACTGCCAAGGTAATCACCCTGCTAGTTATAGAGGATGTCCTGTTGCTAATAAATTCCAAGAATATAAAGGCAGTAATTTAAGAAAAAACACGTCTGCTGGAAAAAAACTTAGGAACGCAGAAAAAGTAAAAATAGCTGTGGAAAATAAAACTAAGAGAGAGCCCTCTAAGGAAGTTACCCAAAGCAGAACTGTTGAAAAAACATACTCGACTATAGTAAAAAATGCACGGAAAAATGAAGAAACTTCCGTAAAAGAAATGCTGCAACTTATTCTCAAAAGGATCGACCAACAGGATTTAACCATCAAACAGCTAAGCGAAGAAGTCGCTCTTAAAAAACAATGATGGACAGAATACTTAAAATTGCTACTTGGAATGCAAACGGCCTTTTGCAACATGCATCCGAATTAAACATCATTTTAGACGTAGAGAATGTAGACATTTGTCTCGTGTCTGAAACACACTTTGCCACTGGACAAAGTTTTGAGAATAAAATGCCAAACTATACGTGCTATCACGCTCCGCATCCAGCTGACAAAGCTAGAGGAGGATCGGCAATACTAATAAAAAAGTGCTTGGTACATCATGAGGAAGCCGGGTTAATAAATGAAAATATGCAAGTGGCAACAATCAGTATAGGCATGAAAAAGAAAGAGTTTAAAATAGCTGCAATATACTGTCCACCGAGGCGCTCTCCAACAGAAGAAGAATATAAAGAACTCCTTAATTCGCTTGGAAATAACTTTATTGTTGGTGGTGACTTCAATGCTAAACATACCCAATGGGGATCTAGGCTCATAAATACAAAAGGTAAACGACTTTATCTAGCAGGTCGCAAACACAAATGTGAATTCTTTTCCTCTGGAACGCCAACTTACTGGCCATCTGATCCTAACAAAATACCAGACCTTATAGACTTTTTCGTGGCCAAAGGTATAAAGCGAAATCATGTAAGTGTTGTAGGTAGTTACGATCTTTCATCAGATCATACTCCAGCTATTTTATCACTGAGTGAAGTAGAAATAAAAGAAAAAAGTAATCCAAAGCTCGTGAATAAAAGAACAAATTGGGAAGAATTTAAAGTAAAACTGGAAAGTTTTATTGACCTTAGATCCCCAATGGAAACTAGTGAACAAATTGACCACGAAGTTGAACAATTTATTGCTGATGTGCAACAGGCTGCAGAAGAAAGCACGCCAACTATTTTGAACAGAAGAGAAACAGAAATAAAATACCCTGTAGAAATAACAGAGTTAATATTGGAAAAAAGAAGGGCTCGAAGAAAATGGCAAACTTCGAGATTTCCGGGCGATAAGAGAGTATTTAATCGTCTAAATAACGAATTGAAAAAAAGAATCTATGAATTCAAAAATGATTCACTTAGCAGTTTTCTTGAAAGTTTGACGACGGATGCTTCTACTGATTACTCACTGTGGAAAGCTACCAAACGTCTGAATAGACCGCAACAACAAAATCCGCCCATCAAAGCACAAGACGGAAAATGGACTGCAAATCCGAAACAAAAAGCTGACCTCTTCGCAGATCATCTCTCGAATGTCTTTAAGCCGTTTCCACAAAGTGCAGGGGCAAATAACTTACAATTTGTTAATAAAAATGATGACTTAGAAATTCCCTTAGTAAGGCTCAAAGAAGTAAAAAGCATGTGCCATCAAAAGTTATCAAATAAAAAATCACCCGGGTATGATCTAATTACGGCTCAGGTCTTGAAAGAAATGCCAACAATAGCCTTCAAAAAATTCCAATACATAATAAATGCATGCCTTAAACTCCGTTATGTTCCACATCATTGGAAAATTGCAGAAGTCATTGTTATACCAAAGCAAGGTAAGCCACCAACCGAAGTTACATCTTACAGACCAATATCGCTTATACCAATTATGGCAAAAGTTTTCGAAAAACTGCTTTTAAATAGACTAAGCAAAATAATAGAAGAACGAAAACTAATACCAAATCATCAGTTTGGATTTAGAAACAAACATTCCACGATAGACCAAGTACATCGAATTACGGATGTTGTTGAAAAAGCACTTGAAGAAAAACAAGTATGTTCCGCTCTATTTCTAGATGTTGCTCAAGCCTTTGACAAGGTTTGGCATTTGGGGCTCGAGTACAAACTGCACAGGGACCTTCCCAGGCAGTTCTATGAAATACTCAAATCATATATTACCGACCGACTTTTTAGAGTACGGTACGAGCAAGAGTATTCGGAACTTAAGAAAATCGAAGCCGGCGTACCACAAGGAAGTGTCTTAGGACCAACCCTGTATTTGTTGTATACAAGGGATATTCCAGTGGACAACAATGCGATCATGGCCACTTTTGCAGATGATACTGCGATATTAGTGTCAGATAAATGCGTTGTAAAGGCAACAGAAAAACTGCAATATGCAGTCGACAAGATAAGAGAATGGACGCAACAGTGGCGTATCAGACTCAATGAAACAAAATCAACGCATATAAACTTTACTAATAAAAAGATTAATAATGTTCCACTTTTTATTAATAGTAAAGTAGTACCTTACTCCAATACGGCCAAATACCTTGGGATGACTTTGGATGCAAAGCTAAAATGGAAAGAGCACATCAAGAAAAAAAGGGAAGAACTTAACTTAAAATATAGAAAAATGTACTGGTTACTGGGAAAAACCTCTGCCCTATCAATTGAAAACAAATTAATGTTGTATAAGCAGGTATTAAAACCTGTTTGGACGTATGGCATCCAACTTTGGGGTTGTACAAAGAAAACAAATGCGGAAACCATCCAAACATTCCAAAACAAAGTCCTTCGTGGAATAGTAAACGCCCCTTGGTATATAAGAAACAGCGATTTACATTGTGACCTTCAAGTAGAAATGGTTACAGAAGTAATTAGAAAACACGCTGTATCACACAATCAGCGACTGATTAGTCACACTAACTCCGAAATGGAGACAGTCTTAAATGTACGTACCAATGTTCGGAGACTAAAAAGAACCAAGCCTCATGAGCTGATGGTCTAAAAGCGATGGGAAAGTATTAAATCATCAAACTTCCCAAAATGTGAACTAAAAATTGAGAAACTAAAATCATTTGTCGATCTTTTATAGATTGGTCATGATTCTAGGTGGTTTTAGTGCGGTAGAAGTCCCACACTACTTGATACCGAATATTATCAAGTGTCTTTTGAAGATTTCCACCTACCGAAAGAAAAAAAAAAAAAAAAAAAAAAAACTAACCACTTTCTGTGGAATTATCACATATTTGACGTCGCCAAAAACGCTGCGAAATGCTTAGGTTTCTTACGAAGATGGAAGCAATTTTTTTCTCCCAATGATCTGGCTGTTGTCTATAAGGCGTATATTCGTCCAAAACTGATCTTTATTTATGACCCGGTTTTCCTTCCATGTTTCTCTTAATGGGATGTCTGTTAGGGCTACTAGATTGAAGTCAATATATTTTGATAGGTAGTCTTTCTCTATATCTATGTCAGTGAAGTTATTTATATTACTATGGCTGCAGTTACCCTTTTTTTGCAGTTGCTACACTGCATTAACCTGATTGCATTTTTGTTCACCATTTTAATTTTTCATTTTTACTTGCCATTATAGGTACTATAAGGCAAGTTATGAATTGGTGCAAGAAAAAGTTTTTAGATAACAATCAAACATGATATTACGATGATTCCAGATAAAATTATTGACCAATTGTATAATTTAATTAAAAACGTTAAAAAGATAAGATAAAATCTTTTTTCTTCGGCTTTTAGGTCACGATGAGTTTATAAATGAAACAAATATGTTGCCATTTACTTTTCCCGACGTTTCGGCAGGGGTTGCTACCTGCTTCAGGGGAACTTTATTGTGAAACATAAAAAAAAACAGAATATATAACACTTGTATTATGACAATTCAAAATAAAAACTTACGTTATGTAAAAACAAGAGAAACTTTAAATTAACAATTTGTTACATGAATAAAATTAAAATTACTTTTGATATAAACAAAGAAAAAATTATGCACTTCAAAATTAAGTTTAGCCTTTTAAAACAAAACAAAAATTGACATTTAGTCAGAGACAAGTGAGCAATGATAGCGAAGTCGAAAAAAGTGGGTCTGGCAATGATGTCTGTGTGTCTGTCTGTCAGTCTATCATTCAAGACGTTTTCCAAACATTGAATTTACAAAAACTAAAACTAACCATTTTTGCAAAATGTTGGTATGAACGTTTTATCTAGCCATCTAGGTCTTAAAAAAAAATTAAATAAACAATTTTTTCCAATTTTACAATATATAATCAGATAAAAACCATCCGTAATTTTTTTTTTTTTAAGAAAATCGTTTGAGCCGTTTTCGAGTAAATTAAGCTTTTCCAAAACCAGGTACCGTTGTTTTTGAGCCAAAAAAAATATTTCAATTTCTCCTCTAAGGAATGGTCTACAAACCCCACATACCAAATTTGAAGGAAATCGGTTAAGCCGTTTAGGCTGTAGGTGCTGATACACACGGACTGACAACAGACAGACAGATAGAATTTTCAGACCAACTTTTTTAGACTTCGCTGTCATCGTAATGCATAGAAGAGGTTGAGAAGGCTATAGACCGGCTAAAGAAAAACAAAGCCCCGGAAGCTGATGGTATACCAGCCGAATTATTTCAACACGGTGGGCCAGCTCTACGTCAGGCAATTCATGATATTATAGTGCACGTGTGGGAGCATGAAGAAATGCCAGAAGACTGGCGAAAAGGTATAATATGCCCCATACATAAGAAAGGAGATGTCACAACGTGCAGCAACTATAGAGGTATCACGTTGTTGAGTACCGCCTATAAGATACTCTCCTCTATCCTACAAGACCGGATAACCCCATACGCTAAAACCATAATCGGACAATATCAGTGTGGTTTCATTCCAGGCAAATCAACAACTGATCAGATCTTTACCCTTAGGCAGGCGATGGAAAAATGTATAGAATTTAACATCCCAACATACCACCTGTTTATAGACTTTAAGGCCGCCTATGATAGCATAGCCAGGGTAGAACTTTACAAAGCCATGAGAGAATTCGGCATCCCAAATAAATTGACACGACTATGTAGGTTGACCATGACCAACGTAACAAGCCAAGTAAAAATAGCCGGATTGCTATCCAGACCAATCAACATCTTTAATGGACTCCGACAAGGGGATGATTTGGCCTGCCTCCTCTTCGACCTGGCGTTGGAGAAAGCAATCCGTGACTCTGGCACGGCAACAAGAGGGACCATCGTCAACAGGTCCAGCCAGATACTGGCTTACGCAGACGACATCGACATCATCGCAAGAACCGAGCAAGCTGTACACGATTCCTTCATCCAGATTGAGCAGGCGGCACAAAATCTGGGGCTGCACATTAGTGAAGGTAAAACAAAGTACATGGTGGCGTCGAATGCGAGAGGAACAGTTGGTCAAACAATCAAGGTAGCGGAGCACGAATTTGAAGTGGTGCAATCCTTTAAATACCTTGGGTCAATAGTAGCAGCCGATAACAATATAGAAGAAGAAATACGCGGGCGGCTTCTCAAATCCAACAGAGCCTACTACAGTCTGTCAAAGCTCTTCAAATCCAGAAATCTCACCATAACTTCAAAACTACTGCTGTACAGGACCATGGTCCTGCCAGTACTCACATATGGATCCGAGACTTGGATGCTTAGCAAAAGGCACTCTGACCTCTTAGCCGCGTTCGAGAGAAAAGTCTTAAGGAGAATTGTTGGCCCCATATGTGAGGAAGGACGGTACAATCATGAATTGTACGCAATCTACCTTGAAGCAGATATAGTGACAAAAATTAGGCTCGGTAGACTTCGGTGGGCAGGGCACCTAGCTCGCATGAGCGAAGAGGAACCTGCTCGGAAAGTTCTTTGTGGTACATTCTATGGCAGACGACAGCGTGGTAGACCATGCTTGCGCTGGAGAGATGGCGTAGACCAGGACGCCCGGAGCCTTGGGGTGCGCAACTGGATGGCGTCGGCTCGAGACCGGGATAGGTGGAGAGACTTGTTGAAGGAGGCCAGGACCGGACCCCGGTTGTCGAGCCGATGATGATGATGATGTCATCGTAATGCCATGTTTGAATGTTATCTCAAATTTTTTGCACGAATGCATAACTTGATTTAAAGTACCTTTAATCGTAAGTAAAAATAGGTATACGTTTATAAGTGGCTGATTTTTCAAAATATCAAAATTGTGTCTGGATTATGAAAGTATATGTGTGGTTGAATGAAGAAAAGTGCACATTGGTAGTATTGTATAGATCTCCTAGTTCTTCAATTAGAGATTTGAGAAAATGAGAACAACATTTTAATGACGGATGATTTTAATATAGGTTTACTGGCACGGGATCGGAATGCTGAAAAAAATAGAAGTATTGGCTGACCAAGGACTTGTCCAGTTAGTGAACGAGCCCACTAGAATTACTGATGTATCCGCGAAATTGATTACATTATTACGAATAGGGCAAAATGGCCTATGCTTCCTCGATAGTGACGTAGACTAAAGCACCGATATGGTCACAAATTTAATTCTTCTCGAGATGAAAAAATTCATTCCGAAAAGAAAACTAGCGGTTCGATTCGAGCTTTAAAGCGGCTATCAGGTTGAGAGAAGTAAGTTTCCGTTGTTACAAAGACAACCCTACTGAGGAAAACCGGAATAAGTTTAAACAAGATGGAAAGTCCTGCAACGGTCATATTCGACGAACAAAAACTTTCGCACTCATACAGTTGCAAGTGTTCTCAAGGATCTCGACATACACAAATCCGTTGGCCCGTATAGTATTTCCCCCATTATTCTGAAGAGGTGTGCCTTCACGCTGGCAAAACCACTGCGTAAGCTTTGCCATCTGTCCTATTCTACTGGTCTCTTCCCGAGTGGATGGAAAACTGCATTTGTCCAGCCCGTCCCTAAAAAAGGCGAATCTTCTTACCCCTCCAACTATCGACCGATTGCACTTACATCCTTTCTTTCTAAGGTCATGGAAACGCTGATAAATTATCAGCTTAAGAATTATCTCGAAGAACTAAAGCTTCTTAATGACCGGCAGTACTCTCTTCTTGATTTTCATCAATGACCTTCTGTCTAAAACTTCTAATCCACTTAATTGTTTCGCTGACGACAGCACCTTCAGATTTTCATATTTGTTTCCAGATTCACAACCCAGCTTTTCGGTTGTACAACTGAAGCGGCAGCGTATGATAAGCTCATTAAATTCCGATCTTGACAGCATTGTCCAATGGGGAATTAACAACCGCGTAGAATTCAATGCTTCTAAAATTCAATGTTGTCTTTTGTCGTTAAAGCTTAACATACCACTTATTCCACTATTTATGAGTGGCACTTGTATAGAGGAAACTGAAAAGCTTTCCATTCTCGGTATGTGTGTTACTAACCACTTTCTGTGGAATTATCACATATTTGACGTCGCCAAAAACGCTGCGAAATGCTTAGGTTTCTTACGACGATGCAAGCAATTTTTTTCTCCCAATGATCTGGCTGTTGTCTATAAGGCGTATATTCGTCCAAAACTGGAGTACAATTCTCATGTCTAGGCAGGAGCTCCCGTAAATTAATTGAATCTCCTAGACCGAATTCAGAAAAGAGCCTTAAAAATTAAAGGGGACAGGATTATAACGAAAACATTTGTGTCAGTTGAAAACCGCCGAAATGTTTCTTGCCTCCCCTTATTTTATCGCTCTTTTTATAACCAGTTGCGTTCCTCCCCTAAAACAATTCAAACGCAATACTCGTACTGCAAGGAAAGCCCATCAGTTCACCCTTGAGCCCAGCTTCGGACGAACAGTTATGTACAGATTCGTTTTTTTGCCGCACTACACAAATGTGGAATGCTTTACCCGGCTCTGTTTTTCCCCTCCAATTTAATCTTCAAGCATTCAAAACCAATGTGCATCGGTATCTTCTTTCAACATCTATCCAAATTTCCCAAACGCTCTTACTTACTTATGTACTTTAGAAGGCGCTCACAGTCCAGGATTGACTTCGGCCTCAAAGAACAGCTCCAGCCAGCTCTGTTCCTAGCTAGCAGCTTCCGATTTCGCAAGTTTGCTAAGCTCGTTTTCCACTTGTGTACGCCATCTATTGGGGGTTTAAAAATGCTGCGTACACCATCCGGATTTGAATCGAAGACTCGTCGGGCTGTTGCGTTGGTGTCCACACACTCCACGTGACCCTGCCATTTCAGTCGCTGTAATTTCAGCTTCTTGACCAGGTTAATATCGCTGTATAGCACGTATAGCTGTCGTTGAATCTTCTTCTCCATACTCCTTCGAAACACACAGGACAAAAAATCACTCGAGGAATCTTTCTCCCAAAGCACCCAATTAACTTTTCATCCGAGCTCTTTAACTCCCATGCTTCCGCCCCATACAGCAGGACTGGGATGATCAAGGTCTTGTACAGCTTCTCCTTGGTTCTATGAGAGAGGGCTCAGAAGGCATATCCGGATATCTTTGTATTCAAATTGAGATTAATAACGCGAAAATTCAAATGGGGATAGTAAGGATTCAGCTGGGAAGAATATACAGTCAACGAATTGAATATTAAAGAATTAGATTTTTAGCTCTCAAACATTTATGGAATTTAATAATAAATTTCAAATAGAACTAATATCTCACAAAAAGAAATTTCTGAAATCGTTTTTTATGCTAGTGTGTTGACAGGGTGCACTTTGTTATATAAAAATTTCTTTTGTTGTCGAAATGGAGCAATTTAAAAAAAAAAAAAATTTAAACCCAGTCCATTAACAATTATTTAGTTGTATCGAGGTAGTCGTTTGGGAGAAAATTTTATTCGGTTGAACGAAATCCCAGAAATTTTAATCGAGCTATCCGTTCCGATGAAGAAATCGGAGAAGCTTGCGACTGAACAAGACGCATAATATTGAAGCGCGTTGCAACTTGTTGAGCATACATTTTTGAGAATTACAGCTACCCGGCAAATACCGTCCGGTAATATAGAATCGTAATTAAAAGTTCTAAATCCATGTCTTACAAAGATTGAAACCAGAAAAGTATGCAAACATTTTTCTTTATTAAATATGAGTTAACGAAAAAAAAATTACAAAATCATTGCGCTTTTCGAAATAATCGTTTTTTTTAAAATAATTTTTCGAATTTTTTTTTTTTTGAGTATGCAAATTTTTGAATTGGATTCACAAAAAAATAATTTAAAACTGAACAAAGCATTTTTGAAATTTTTTAAGGCCATGTTATTTTAAATAGCTAGAACAATTTCAGTATTGAACTTCGTTCAAATCGCTTCAGTCGTTATTGAGATAACCGAAATTTAAAAATACTGTTATATGGCAGGTACCGTTAAACGAATGTTCTTGAAACTTCTACACAGTATTATACATGTAAAATTTGTTTGAAATCGTAAGAGCCGTTTTCGAGAAAAATAAGGTTTTCGATAACCGTTATATGGTATGTACTGTTATTTTTACTTGCTCTATAAGTACATAAGGCAAGTCTTGGATTCGTACAAAAAAAAGTTTTTGAGATATCAATCGAAAATGACATTACGATGATAGAGAAGACAAAAAAAGTGCGTCCGGCAATTCTGTCTGTCTGTCTAACTGTATTGTATAGGTACCTACATCTTAAACTATTTACTTCAAACTTGGTAGGTATGATTTTAGGGTAATACGTCCACGGCTTTTTTTTAGCTCACTGTAAGTCTGAAAATAACGGTACATGCCATATAACGGTAATCAAAAAACTCATTTTTCTCTGAAACGGCTCTAACGATTTCAACCAAATTTAACATGTGTAATATGGTAAAGAAAGTCTATAAAATAATAAAAACCAAACTTTCAACAAAATTCGTTAAACGTTAACTTCAATATAACGGTATTTTTTAAATTTCGACTATTTCAATAACGGCTAAAGCAATATTTGAACGAAATTAAATACTGTCTTAGCTATTTAATATAACATACAATTATAGCATACAATTATATGGCATACAATTATTTTTCAAAAATGTGTTTCTTAAGTTTTAAATAATTTTTGAAAGATTGTTTTTTTTTGTAAGTTCAAAATTTAAAAACGAGTTACCGGATTTTAATGATTTTTTAGTTTTATGGTGTTATAAACTAATTTTAAAAAAATATCATACTCATTTTTTTAGAAAAATGTTTTCGAAAAATATTTTGAAAAAATCGATTTTTTCGCAAACCTGTCCAACAATTTAGAAATTTTTTTTTTCTTAAACTCATATTTAATAAAGAACTTTTTTGCAAACTTTGATTTTGGTTTGAATCTTTGTAAGATATGGTTTAAGAACTTTTAAAAAAATTTCATATGATTTTTCCGTATATTCCTTTTGTACTTTAAACCCTTAGGTAACTGGCTACAAGAGCAAGTTTGTACGACTCAGTCATGACCTTTATTTTATTTACAGTGATCTAAAAAAAAAGCTCTGTACGAATTACCCTAAAAACCATACATACCAAATTTGAAGTTAAACGGCCCACCCGTTTAGGCTGTAGGTGCCGAGACGGACAGACAAACAGACAGAATTGCCGGACCCACTTTTTTCGTATTCTCTGTCATAGTAATGTCATTTTTTATTGTTATCTTAAAATTTCCAAGACTTGCTTTAAAGTACCTATATGTAAAGCAAGAAAAAAAAAAGATTCATGTGTTTTCAAAATATTTGTTAACATTTTGACTAAAAGTGTCGATATTGTTTTATTGCCTTCTCTATCATTTATATTAATGTCATGTTTGATTGTCATCTTCACCCCCTATGAGTTGACCTTGTCGTGGTGGGGGTGCTTAATTGTGGGGTTCTCTAGCAATCCAGCTACAGAGCCACACGAACGACCATAACTCAAAAACAAAACCAAGTATGAAGACTTGAAACTAAAAATTATGGAAAAAGTTAATAAAAAGAATAAAAATCGAACTGGGATATCGGTTCAAAAGTCGGTAGGAGTCCCGACTGCCGGCGATGGCTTGGCCTCGAAAGAGGATAAGTCGCCAGTGACAAATAACAACAAGGACAATAGCAAAAAACAAACTTTGGCCATTTCAACGGATAAAGCTTTAAATAGCGGTAGGACTAGTGTGACGACCACAATTCCCGGAAAGGTTAACAAGCCACCCCGGGGTTGTGGAGCGTCCTACAGTCTAGACGCTACTACCTGCGGAGGAGATAACAATCCGCCCGCTGGTAACGTACCAACTCCGAACGCGGTAGGACTCAAAGAAGCTGACAATGGTCTCGCCAACCTCTCTTCTGCTGTGAAAAACGCAGCCCTTAGTGGAACTTCCACACAAACCGCCCGTACAAAACCTCTCGTGTACTCGGGGGTTACTGCTCTGGCTCAAGGTTCGACCACGACTGTTGGTCCCACCACAAGACAAGGTAGATCTCTTCCGAACACAACAGAGGCTCCGCTCCTCGCTGGCAGTAGTAATACGTCATGTAGACCTACTCCCAACGAGAAGAGGAAGAAAATGACAATGAAAAAGGAATTTAGGAACGCTACGAGGATAGTGAAGGTGGTCGGTGCCTTGCCAGCATCTGAACTAGACTCAAAGCAATCCGAAAAACTTGCCTGGGCCAAAAACACACTAGCCCAATTTCAGACCTGCAACGACTTAACGTCAAAGCGACTAAGGTCTTCCGAGGGAACCACTCCGGAACCCAAAAGGCCAAAGGCGAACACCGCTGGCGCTCCATCCTTCATCAGGAACGATCTGTCCTTTAGTGCCGTGCTAAAAGACAAAACCATTCTAGCTGTCATCGACGGTAGTAATGCAGATGGCGCGATCTCTCCCGATCATTGGCAAATGGTTTTGAACAAACTCCAAGCCTCATACTGGACCCTCATGCTAGAAAATCCAGGGGAACCTGCAATTTTTGAGGATGCGGGATGGTATCAAGGTCGAGTGAAGCTAGTTGCCTTTGATAGTGAGATCGTGTGACCTGTATAAACTCGCTGTCAGCAGGTTAGAGGGCCTATGGCCAAATGCAAAACTCGAGGTTGTGGCAAAGGAGAATATCCCGTGCAGACCGAGAGCCCGCACTAATGTCCCGGCCGATCTCTCCAATAAAGAAATCATCCTCAAGATGCTTCAGTATGGTAATCCTTCCTTGCCTACTCACGACTGGAAGGTTGCGAAGCTTGAAGATCCACGGGGTTCTTATAGATCAGCCATCGTGGTGATAAATAAGGACTCATTGGCTCCATTGGCTGAAACCCAAGGTGTGGTTAGGTTTGGATGGTCTACCATAACTCTAAAAGTATATAAAAAAGACGAGGAAAATGCATCGAACGCGATGCCATCAAAATCACAGGATGTATTTGCAGAGAAGGAACATGCCTCGGGTATCGACCTTCAGACGATGGAGATAGATACTCCATGCACCTCCTCCACTGTGTCGTCCTCCATTTATATAAAACCGCCATCTGTTGAAGAGGCTCCTAACGTTGACAAACACTCCGACATGGATTTTGTTGACTCCGCAAATGAAACACATCATGCAATGAGGACGACCTTCTTAAATCGGATTTCGATTCCGATGTAGATTTCGACCAAACTGTGGTGGCGGTTGATCCACCTAGCTGTAACCAAGATGGTGCAGTTAGTACAGATTAACACCCATCACTCCAAAGTGGCTTCGGCCTCCCTTCTTCTCCGTCTACAAAATAAAGGGGAAGACATCGTCCTGATCCAAGAACCTTGGATTGTCAATTCCACTGTTCAAGGACTCAGGACTCCCGGATACTACCTGCTGTATGCATCAAATAAAGGTGACCCTAGATCTTGCATATTAGTAAAAAGTAGCATTAATGTATATTTACTCCCTGATTACAGCGATCGTGATGTAACCGTAGTTAGACTACAAACCAATAACGGGGCGTACTGGTTAGCATCAGCGTATCTCGGCCATGACCACCTTGGCCCTCTTCCTGGCGACAAGCTAGAGGAACTAATCAGGGAAGCAGAACGACAGAAAGTCTGCCTTATAATCGGGTGTGACGCTAATGCCCATCATACCGTCTGGGGAATTACAGACATAAATGACAGAGGTGAGTCACTTTTTGATTTTATTCTAAGTACTTACCTTATAGTAAGTAACATTGGCAATGAACCAACATTCATTACCAAAAACCGACAAGAGGTTCTAGATATCACTCTTGTCTCCGACACTATTCATCACAAGATCAAAAACTGGAGAGTTTCTAAGGAACATGCGTTCTCTGATCACAGATACATCCAATTTTGTCTTGATGAAGAATCTAAAAAACAGCCAGCCTTACGAAATTATCGGAAAACCAACTGGCAACTATATTGTTATGTTCCGCGAACGCAAGTAAAACGACTTTTCTTTTTGGTTGTTAAAATGAGAGTGCCTCAAACTCTGTTCATTATTTCCTTCGTTACCTATTCCGAAACCTAGATCACCACTTCCAGGTCAACCACGCATTCTACTTTACTTCACTTGCATTGACACAGTTACAGTTTCTTTATTTAAACAACGAATGCACCATATGTTATTATTGACATACTTGCACTCCATGGGTCAGCATTGTTTATGTTTGCAATATGACCCATGTCGTTGTTTTACTGTTTGGTTGACATAGTTCGATTGCTGTTCCCTTTAAAGTGTAACATATGACACATGAGGAACCTTTGCTGTTCTCTTTAAAGTGTAACATATGACACATGAGGAACCTTTAGCAATAATCGAACTATGTCATGTGTCTTGCAAGCGATTCTTAGGAATTGTGTGTGGTCTCCAGTTTAATGGCACAACACTCCTCCCCCCCTAAAATAAGAAAGGCGTACGAGGTGACGAGTGAGATCTTTCGGCTTCAGGTGCGGAAGTAAATAATTCACAGGTCTTTATCACAACATTGTATTTATTAAATTGCAATATTTTGTTTTTTTTTTTCTTTTTACCTACTTATAATTTAATACATACATATTTTTCAATTTTTGTTTTCTCTTTGTTTGTTGACGTTTTTTTTTTTTTATAAGTTTTTTTTTTTTTTTTTTTATAATGTTTAGGTTGCATTTTTGTTTTGTTTTTTTGTTTGTTTACAAGTTATTATACCTGCGATGTTTCTTCAAGGTCAGGTGTTACATTCAATTCAGTATCGTTTAAATTTTCTGTTGATTTTTTGTTAAATGTACATTTTATTTTAATTATTTTTTTAAATATTACGTATAAAGCTAGAACTACAAGAACAAGAAAAATAATGGAAACAGAAAATTGAGCATGTTCATGTGTGACATGGAATAACAAATTATTTTGCTTTAACAAATCTTTAATACTTATGCTATAATTATCTAAATCCAGTTTTTCTATATGGGTGGTATGGGGTGAAATTTGGGATAAATTTGTGGGAATTACTATGTTCTTAGGTATGGTTTGTTCTTCTAAAAAGTATGAAATAGGAGTTTTATTTGTTCGTCTCCGCACAAAATCCTAACGTTTGTTGGCTTTGGCATAACATACAACCATGAATTCTTACTCATTAGATTGAACCAAACTTCTTGTTCAAGCGCAAATATTTTTGTTTCACAATTAGCATAGTTTTGCATTCCTGATATTAATTGGATAATGCAGTTGTTTGTATGATGGTTATGAACTACGAAGTTTTTGTCGCATATGAAGTGATTTGAGTCTGTTTTAGTGCATTTATCTAGATCTTCGCTATTCAAAAATATATATCGCCTATAATTTTCATTTATAGCTACAAACTCACTATATATTGAGACAAAACTATACGTGTTTTCTTTGTATTTTGAAGGTAATGGTGTAAGTTTTACTAAGTTAAATTCTTCATCTACCAATGGAATAGTAACTTGTATCATGAGATATTGATTTACGAAAATCGGACTCGTCGTAGTGATTTTGTCTATGATTGGAAGATTCATTCTAGATATTTTTATTGGGAATCTTATATTGTTTGGTAATTCTAATTGGATATCTTTTAATGTAGAAATAAATACTTCTGAATTGAGGAATCTACTATCTAGCTTATTAACTTTTGCTCCTTGTAAAATGTCAAGAATTTGTGATTGTTTTGAGAGAATTTGTGTAGCAAATGAAGAAGCTAAATTGGATATTTGATCGAAGTTATGTAGTGTTTTTTCGAAATTAGTAAGATTCTGGAGTTTTATTGTGTTCTGTCTAATTTCTTCAGTAACAGAGTTAAAATTATTATTTATGTTTTCAGCTGTTTTATTCAGTGCGTCTAACACGTCAGTGATTATTGTCATTTGGTTCTCTGTTATGTGATGCAAGTTATTCTGATTTTCTTGAATTAATCTCAACGAATCATCTATTTTTTCTGCGTCTTCAGAATCCATTGTTCCAAATAAAAATTTCTCTGCCATCCCTACTCCATTGAATAGACCACCGTTTACTATGCTTCTTTTTGAAAATTTGTTTTTAAATAGTATACTATCAAGGATTTCGTTATTATAATTGATTTCTTTGAGGGAATTTTGTAAAAGTCTTAGGGTAATTTTGCAATGATCTAAAGGATATTCTTTTATGCTTAGGATACATAAATCGGAAAGGGTGTTTAGGTTTTTCTCTAATGACTTTGTGTTAGTTTTAATATTAGTGTTATTAATGTTGAAGAGAAAGGTCCATTTTGTGAGGGACTTTTCTAGAATTCCGATTGGTTCCAGGTATACTCCGGTTCTATTTAGAGGTTGTACCATAACTTCTGCCTTGCATGTGTTTAAAAATGTTGCTAACATTGTTATGATGGTTATGATGATATTACTAGAAATGAGAACAACACCGATATTGTATAAGTATTTGAGTGTTGTACTTATTTTTTGTGAGTGTGTGTGAGTGTAATTGAGTGTGCTTGTGTTTAAATTGTTGTGTGTGTTATGTCTCTTTGGATATAGTGTTTTATGAGGTTATTGTGAACAAGTTTTTCTTTTCTGCCTACTTTTATTCTTGAGTTTTCTGAGGACAATACTTCAGTTATTTCGTATGGTCCTTCAAAAATTGGGGATAACTTTTTATTAGATCGATTTTTGATTTCCATTAGTACTTTGTCACCTACTTTATAGCTTATCTGACTAGAGTTTTTATCATAGTACACTTTAGATTTTTCTTTAGCATTAATTTGATTACTGCCAATTAACTCATAACCGATTTGCATTTTCGCCTTCATTTCTGAGACATAATCATCGTAGTTATAGGTTGGTTGTACGCTTCTATTCAGCGTAGAAGGAATTGGTGCTTCAAAACCGAAAAGAACTTCGAATGGACTGTAGTTCGTGCTGGAGTGTGGGGTTGTGTTGTAGCAAAATATAGCATACTCCAGATAATTATCCCAGTTCGACTGATCCTTGCTTGCATAGTTTCTGAGGTAGTCACCTAATGTTCTGTGTGACCTTTCGAGGGCACCATTTGATTGTGGATGGTATGGACTAGTTTGAGTTTTATTGATTTTTAAAATTTTGCAAACATTTTTAAATAATTCACTAGTAAAGTTAGTTCCTTGATCTGTGAGAATGGTTTGGGGAATTCCATAAGTACAAACTATTTTCTTTACAAGTGCTTCGGCCACAGTTCTTGCTTCTTGATTTGGTATAGCTATGGCTTGTGCAAATTTTGTCAAATCGTCTTGGAATGTCAGTATGTACTTGTTTTCATTTTCTGTTATAGGAAGTGGTCCCACTATATCGAGAGCTATTCTTTCGAATGGAGTTTTTGCTGTTGTTGTGATGACCATTGGTAGTTTGTTACGTGCATACAACTTATTCTTTTGGCAAAGTTCACATGACGCAATGTAATGCTTTATATCTTCATACATATTTTTCCATTTGTATGTCTTTTTTATTCGTTTGAGTGTACGTTTGACTCCTTGATGACCTCCTAAAGGTGTGTCATGAAATTCATGTAAAATTTTCTTAATCTCCTCTGGACTAGAGACTTCGACAATGTTCTGACTTACGTCTTGTTGATTTGGTAAGTTTTTGCTATTACTACGTGTTATCACATTAACTTCAGCTGTTTTCATACGGGAGAGAGCGTCTGCGTTTGTGTTCAAACGACCTGCTTTATGAGAAACTGTAAAATCATATTCTTCAAGTTTAATGCGCCAGCGCATTATTCTCGAGGAAGGATCCTTAAGGTTGAACATCCACACAAGTGGTTTGTGGTCAGTAATTACTTCAAAGTGTCGTCCGTAAACGTATGGTCGGAAATGAGTTACTGCCCAAACAACTGCTAAAGCTTCTTTCTCTATGGTAGAATAGTTTTTTTCTGATTTATTTAATATTCTGCTGGCAAATGCTATAGGTAAATCGTTTTCATAGGTATCTTTCTGTGACAATACTGCACCTATTGCTTCATTACTGGCATCAGTTGTGATATAGAAAGTTTTTTCAAAGTTAGGATATTGTAGGATAGGGGGTTCGACAATTGCTTGTTTTAATTGTTTGAATGATTC
Organism: Baccha elongata; assembly: GCA_951217065.1. Taxonomy (NCBI): domain Eukaryota; kingdom Metazoa; phylum Arthropoda; class Insecta; order Diptera; family Syrphidae; genus Baccha; species Baccha elongata. Next base: position 955,658 of record CATNUY010000075.1, read on the forward strand.
ATCGCAAAATGCATCCCATTTGAAGACTACATCTTTGCGCAGGAGTTTATTTAGGGGATTTGCTATTTTAGAAAAGTTTTGTATAAACTTTCTGTAGTATCCTGCTAAACCAAGAAAAGATTTAATATCTTTCTGGTTTTTTGGAGCTTCGATATTTTGTATTGCAGAGATCTTTTCTGGGTCGGGTTTTACACCTGATTCAGAGATGACATGTCCTAAATACATGACTTCTTTTTCTAAAAATTTGCATTTGTCTAACTGCATTTTCAGATTGTAGTTATCCAGAGCTTGAAATACCTCAATTAATTTTTTATTGTGGTCATCTAAATTTTTCCCGTATATCATTATGTCATCTAGATAAACTAAACATTTTATACCTTGTAGCCCTGTAAGGACTTTATTCATCAACCGTTGAAAAGTTGGAGGTGCATTACGTAAACCGAATGGCATTCTGTTAAACTCAAAATGTCCGTTTGGTGTGCTGAATGCTGTTTTCGCTTTGTCTTCCTCATTAACTTCAATTTGATGAAATCCACTGGCTAGGTCCAGTGTTGTAAAGTATTTTGAATCACCCAATTGTCCCAAGATGTCTTCGATATTAGGTATTGGATACGCATCCGCGATTGTAACTTCGTTAAGTTTTCTGTAGTCCACTACTACTCTCCACTTCTGTTTTCCTTTCTTTGGCACGACTAGAAGAGGGGCATTCCATGGACTTGAACTTGGTCTAATTATTTCCTCCTGCAACATTTTGTCTACTTGATTATTTATTTCATTTGTGTGAATTTGTGCTAATCGATATGGTCTAATGTTAACTGCGGGTAGATTTGGGTTTGTCTTTATTTGATGTGTAATCCCAGAGGTAGTTGACAGGGTATCACCATCGAGAAAAAATAAATGATTATATTTACGGCAGATATCAATCACCGATTTCTTTTCTTCGCTATTTAAATGATCTAGTGGAAGTTGGTTTTGTATTTTACTCAATCTGTCGTTTATATAGGTTTGAGTATCGAATGAATTTAGATTATAGATATAGTAATCATTACTATTTACAAGTTCTAAATTTAAGTCTTGTAAGACAACATCTTCATTGTTGGCATTTAGAATGGATATATATATATATCCGTTTGAAGGTTCAGTTATAGCTGAAGAGGTATAAACTTGAGGGCGAATTTCTTGTGAAAAATATATTTGATTTGTAGGTTCACGGATAGGTCCGTATTTGATTATTTTTTCAGATCTAGCAGGTATGGTAACAGACTTTCGCTTACTAATGAAATCTGTTGTATATCTTTTACCTTTGAAGTGGTATATAAGAGTATTATCTTTATAATTTAGTATGGCATTAAAATTTCGAAATAAGTCTTCACCTAAAATTCCGTCTTGTGTTATTGGAAAATGTTCAGGCACTACATGAAATAAGTATTTAAGATTAATTCCAGGTGTTATTTCTATATTCAGAAGCAGTGTGCCTAATGTTGATGTGGGAGTATTACCTATGCCTTTTAGTTCAGTAATTTTGTTAGTGTGAACCCAAAGCTCTTTATTTAATTTATTTATTTTTATTAAACTCAGGCTTGCACCTGTGTCTAAAAGCATAATGTTTTGGTTGGAGATAATATCTTTAGAAATTATATTAATTTCGCTTTTTAAACTAGAAGCATTATTTAAACATCCTATATGAGCAACAGGTTTGGATTTTTCGTTAAAATTTTGCGATTTTGAAAGAGTATGCGAATGTTTGTCATAATAATTATTTAGATCAGAGCTCAATGGTCCGCTTAGGAAGTCTTGCAAATTATTTATTTGCGCGGTACTTCTATTTTGCGTGTGATTTTGGTTTAGTATCATATTTGCTTTTTTCGTATTGTTATACTTAGGACTTGGAGGAACATTATACCTTTTTTGGTTAAAATTTGGCAACTCTACGTATTTGTTTCTGAAAGGATTGGAATATGTAGATATTTTTTTTTAAGAGTTGTCTTCGGTTGACTTTGGATTTGGAATAGAGAATCTGGGATTTGGATGCAGTGATTCTGATTTCGAATTTTTATTTTGAGGCTGTGAACGAAATGGATTGGACTTTTGGCTATGAGACAGTGGATTCAGAGAAAGGGGATTCAGTGGATTCAGAGAAATTGAATCTTCCTTATGAGATTTTTGACGCAGTGTATTTATACAAATTGAATCTTCTTTTTGAGATTCTTGAGGCAGTGGATACAGAGAAAATGAATCTTCTTTTTGAGATTCTTGACGCAGTGGATACAGTGAAATTGAATCTTCTTTTTGAGATTCTTGACGCAGTGGATACAGAGAAAATGAACCTTCTTTTTGAGATTCTTGACGCAGTGGATACAGTGAAATTGAACCTTTATTCTTAGGTTCTTGACGCAGTGGCTTTAGAGTTTTAGTTGTATTATAGTAATTTCCACACCTTAATTCATGTGTTTTACCTAGTTCCGGGTGTTGGTCGGGCCAGGTCTTTGCTCGTTTCCCGAATTTTGTGTTCCGCGTTGGTTGTCTTGCCTGCTGTTGTTGTATTGTCTTTTTCTGCATTGGTCTATCGTGTGACCCAGATTTTTGCAGTAACGACATGAAATATTATTTTGTACGTTATTGACTCTCATAGGCTGACTGGTATTTGGACTCGACCTGTAAGTTCTATTGTCCCTTGGCTGAAGACGACACTCTGTTGTATTGTGTGTCTTCGTTCGGCAGTGGTGACAATATTTGTTGTCAACAGTGGTATTAGATAGGAGTTTTTCTTCTTCCATCGCAATATCTAGAGCTTCGTCTAAGTCATTGCATCTGGCGCTTTTCACCAAAGTTTTTAACTGTGGTATCAACCCATTGCAAAAACTATTTAGAATAGTTTTTGTATTTAAACTCCTGATGGCTGTATTAGCAGCGTTGTCCCCCGTACTGGCATTGGCATTATTCAGTTCATCAAACAAGGCATAAGCTCTTTCTGCGTAAGAGCTCACAGATTCCTTGTAACCCTGTTTGAATTGAAAAACTTCAGTCTGTATAATTTGTACAGACCTAGTTCTTCGGAAATTTTTGATAAGAGCCTCTTTTAACTCTGACCAGGCATTATAATTGTTATATTTGATTATAACATTATATGCCCGGCTTGTTAATTTCGATTTGACAATATCAAGAAGCTCAGCCTTATCGGTTGAGTCGGGTTCCGTGGAGGTTTTGTTTGATTGCAGGTCTACTAATTGAATAAACCTATCTAAATCTTTCGCACTTCCATTAAACTCAGGTATGAGTTTTATGGCTTGGGCTGATCTGAAAGTCATTATTTTGGGTGGACAAAAGATAGAATTTGACTTAATCTCAATCGGGGTGAGAGGCGGTATGGGTTTTTGTTTTGTTTCGAGCCTAGGAAGATCACTTTCTGATGATCTTCGGGTACGCGGAATTTTTCTAGTTCTTAATGAAATATTTAAATTCAATTCAGACATATATATTTGAACGAATTTAAACGAAATTGTACCAGATTTGTATGAGGATAAGGAAAAGGGACAGTGTATAAATTAATTAGGTACCAAAAGAAGAACTGGTTACATCAATAACAAAAATATTTAAATGTCAAGAATAAAAATATATAAATATAAGTACGTCAAAAACAAATTAAATAAATAATTTTATATAAATAATATTTATTATTTCTTACAATAACATTGTTGATGCCTCTTGATGTGTTGAAATGATGTTGATGTTGATGTTGATGTTGATTTTGATGTTGATTTTGATGTTGATTTTGATGTTGATTTTGAAGTTGATTGCCTCGGCGTGGCAATTTCTTCCTTCCTTCCTTCTTTCGACCACAGGAAATCGCTTACCTCTGTGGGATATTGTACACTTTTTTTTTCACCCTTTTATTTATTTTTCACTATTTTCCGGCACTATATTTTCTTTTTTTTTTTTTTTTTTTTTATGTTGAATTCTTGTTTGAATTTTGAATTTTGTTTTTGATCTAGCACTTTTTCTTTGTATGTATAAATATTTACTTTGAATTTAGAACCGGGTTTTTTTTTCGGGATTCAAATCAGATGCTTTGATTTGAAAATCCCACCGCTGCCACCAAATGTTATGTTCCGCGAACGCAAGTAAAACGACTTTTCTTTTTGGTTGTTAAAATGAGAGTGCCTCAAACTCTGTTCATTATTTCCTTCGTTACCTATTCCGAAACCTAGATCACCACTTCCGGGTCAACCACGCATTCTACTTTACTTCACTTGCATTGACACAGTTACAGTTTCTTTATTTAAACAACGAATGCACCATATGTTATTATTGACATACTTGCACTCCATGGGTCAGCATTGTTTATGTTTGCAATATGACCCATGTCGTTGTTTTACTGTTTGGTTGACATAGTTCGATTGCTGTTCCCTTTAAAGTGTAACATATGACACATGAGGAACCTTTGCTGTTCTCTTTAAAGTGTAACATATGACACATGAGGAACCTTTAGCAATAATCGAACTATGTCATGTGTCTTGCAAGCGATTCTTGGGAATTGTGTGTGGTCTCCAGTTTAATGGCACAACAATATAGAGAAACTTTAGTAAGATTAGTTAAACCATCACTCTTAAGTATCCCGTCTAATAAAAATGATCTTGATGATAAAGTCAAAGATCTCACCCTAGCTCTCAATAAATCAATGGCCATTTCTTGTCCCCTTACTCAAATAAGAGGAAAACAGAAACCACGTTGGTGGAACTCGGGTCTAGAACTGCTCAGGAAAAAGTGCAGACAACTTTTTAACCGAGCTAAACATTCTAGAGATAGTCTGGACTGGGAATTTTATAAAGAATCCCTAAAAATTTATAAAAAAGAATTAAGGAATAATAAAAGAACCTCCTGGAGGAACTTCTGTGGAAAAATAGAAGAAACTTCAGAAGCTTCACGATTAAGAAAAATTCTATCAAAAAATCCTACAATGCCTAGCTCCTTAAAGACAGCTAACGGCTCTTGGACCAATTCTTGCGAAGAATCGCTCACCTTGCTACTAGACACCCCTTTTCCAGGTAGCTCACAAAATATAAATAGCATTGATTCATTATTATCAAGCAACACACATACAAATATTGTTTTTCTGATTTCTAAGGATAAACTGAAATGGGCTTTAAACAGCTTTGATCCTTACAAATCTCCCGGACCCGACGGCATAATACCTGCCGAGCTTCAATTTGCCTCGGATATCATAACACCCATCCTAGAGATCATCCTAAGTGGTTGCGTAAAATTTACTTACATTCCTTCTTTATGGAGAGAGGTAAAAGTTGTCTTTATACCCAAAGCCGGTAAATGCTCCCAGGTTGACCCTAAAGATCTCAGACCAATTAGCCTATCATCGTTCCTTCTCAAAACCCTAGAGATTGATCGATATCCATCTGCATAATGCTATAGATCCTAATCTGGTATCTACTGCACAAGACGCTTATTGTAAAGGAAAATCTGTAGAAACGGCTTTACATACACTGGTACGAACCATCGAATACTCACTACATCATACACTCTAGTTGCATTTCTCGATATTGAAGGCGCCTTTAATAATGTCAGCTATCAAGCAATCACAGCGTCACTGAAGAAACTAGATATACATGGTTCACTGAATGACCTAATTAATCTTATGTTAGAAAGTAGAATTATTAATTCATCTTTAGGTTGCACTCATGAAAGAAGATCTGTCAGCAGAGGTACACCTCAAGGCGGAGTCCTTTCCCCACTTCTATGGAACATAGTCGTAAATGAGGTGTTAGTAAGCCTAGAAAAAGAAGGTTTCAAAGTGATCGCGTATGCCGACGATGTTGCCATTGCAATATCAGGAAAACATGCTCAAATTCTCGTTGAATTAATGCAAAACCCAAACAAAACTGAACTGGTCCTCTTCACAAGAAAATATAAAATTCGCCAAATAAGTGCCCCATCAATTATGGGAACTCCACTAAGTTTTTCAGATGAAGCTAAATATCTAGGTCTTATCCTGGACAAAAAACTACATTGGAAAGCAAATATACAGGAAAGAGTTAGGAACTCTTCTCTTGCAAAAAAGCTATCGGAAATAAATGGGGCTTATCCCCATACATAACCCACTGGCTCTACACAGCGGTCATCAGACCGATACTTACTTACGGGGTAGCAGTATGGTGGACTGCCCTAGACAAAGTTACATATCGTGACAAGTTAAGTAAAGTCCAACGGTCAGCCTGTATGTGTATTAGCGGAGCTCTCCGTTCGACACCTTCAGCGGCTCTTGACATTCTACTTAATCTCATACCCCTTGATATTTTTAGCAAACAAACGGCCGCAAGCACAGCCGTTCGTCTCAAAGCCATCTCTCAATGGACCGATAACTCAATTGGTCACTCCATTATTCTGAAAGCATTCGGACCAAAATTAAGTCACTCCGACTACTCTATACCCCAGCTAGTTTTTGACAAGAATTTTCAAGTCACCATCTCACCAAGATCCACTTGGGAAAATGAGAGATTCTTGAAAGATGAATCAGTTAATTTTTATACTGATGGCTCAAAAACTAAAGATGGGGTTGGTGGTGGCGTGTACTCAGACAGACTAAATTTAAGTCTCTCCTTCCGTCTCCCTGACCATTGTAGTGTGTTCCAAGCGGAAATTCTAAGAGGTATTATCCTGGCTAAGGGAAAACGTGATATCTGCATCGGATATCCGTATGTTTTCAGACAGTCAGGCAGCCCTTAAATCAATCAGTGCTGTTTCCACAAACTCAATAACTGCACGCGACTGTCGATCATCTCTCATGGAGATGGCAGAACAGTTCAACATTCACCTTTTCTGGGTGCCGGG